>PVJD01005801.1:0-108859 GCA_004026545.1 Mormoops blainvillei
TTAAGCATCATAGGGCACAGCTGACTCCCTCCTGCGGTTGGGGCTGTTTCCCCTCAGGCTGCTGCTGCTCAGAGGGGAGTGGTCTGTGTGAACTAGATGGCTGCTGCTACGTAGGGGATGACTCAGCACCAAGTTTCTGGAGGCTACTCTCTCGGTTCTCTCCCCAAAGTCTCCATCCCCAGCCTTTCCTCATGCATCTCTAGTCCACTCTGGCCACCCCTGCATTTGCAGGGATCTACTGTCTGCGACTGCTCCTCTGCATTCAGCTGTCCGGCTTAAGTACCACAGGGCCAGGGCAGAGTCCCTCCTGGTGGCAGGGCTATTATTTCTTCACAGGTTACCACTCAGGAGAGTGGTCTGCCTGAGCAAGATGGCTGCTGCTGTGTGGGGGATGACTCAACACTGGGATCCCTGTGTCTACTTTCTCAGTTCTCTCCCCAAAGCCTCCATGCCCAGTCTCTCCTCAGCCATCTCCAGCCCACTCTGCCCTCACCTTTGCCAGAGCCTAGGGTAAGTGGCTGCAGATGAAAATTTATATGTTGGCCCTTTAAACGGCTCTTTCAGTCAGTCTCTAGCTGCCCGTCTGTGGCAGAGAGCAGCCCTGCCACTTTTCACAGCTGGCTGTTATCTGTGTTCTTTTTGGGGTCTGCTGCTGTAGGCTGGGGATCCCTGCTTATGGTTTAGACCCCACTCTTCTCAGGGGGATCCAGCTGGTTGCTTAAATATCCCTCTGTGCTGCCGCCCGAGGGTACCCAGCCAACCTTCTCGCATCTCCACCGCACTCCTTACCACTCAGGTTGTGCTGAACTGAGTCTTCTGTCTGTCTGAGGTTATAAGGCTTCTCTCTCACTATTGTTCAGTTGTTTGTTCCAGGTAATTTCTCCACAATTTAGTTGTGATTCCAGATTGGTCCTGGGGAGAGGTCGCTCTGACTTCCATTCACTCCTCCGCCATCTTGATCCCATCAAAATTGGAAATATCTAACTGGGGAATGGGGAAACAAATTATAGGTATAGTCAGTTATATAATGAAATACTACATAGAATTCAGAGTGAATAAACTAGTTACATATATATATTTATATGAACAATCTAAAACACAAGGATGAGTGATAAAAAGCAAGTTGAAGAATATGTACAGCATAAGTATATTTATGAATAATTAAAAGAACATACAAATCAATATATATTACTTATACATAGATGTATACATAAAATAGCCTAGAAGCATACACAAGATAGAAGTATGCAAATCAAATAATTGTAGCCTCTGGAGAGTGAGGAAGGGAGGTTGATAGGGTAGAAAAAAGTATCAAATATGGTTTCAAATTTATGTGAAGTGTTCTATTTTTAAAAATCTGAAGCAAAATGAGAAAATATAAAGCTTTGTTAGTTCTGGAAAGTGAACAGTGCATCACAAGGTGTGTGAATGTGTGCTTGCCTTTTTTCTATAATTTTAAAATGTTTCCTCCAAAATATTTAGCAGAAATCCAGAGTTTCCAGGAAGTCATCCAGTGGAGAGTATGGTTGATTGAACAATGCAGAGTTCAAAAGAAGAGTGGCTCTAAAATGCCTCTTTCAGCCCTGCTGCCCTGTCACGCCACTTCGTCTTGGTGCTGGCTGTTGTTCAGCTATCGGCCAACATCTCTTCACTCCCCCTCACTCTTCATGGAGTAACTGTACTCAGTGGAGTGGATACAAAAGAAAGAAATATAAGCCACTTAGAAAAGGAATAAATAACCATATTAAAAATCCCTTTCATGGGATTAAGAAAAGACTTTTGATAAACTATATATAAGCTCTTCTGCCATCATAACTGGCGAATCAGCAAGTAAAATTCCTTTGGACTAGGACTATTTTATGAACTAATTTAAGGCTTGGATTTTATGAGTACAATACAATAGTTTTTTTTTTCAATGAAGCTTCCTCAGCAGAGATCTTTCATTTCTGGTGTGTACTGATTTCTGCCCAAATTTCCCTTGATTTTTATAAATTTCCCACAAAGGCTGACTATGAAATATTTTCAGTACCTCAATTTCCTTCTTTTTGACATTTATTTTTCCTTCAGAGGAACACATTTCTACAGTGACATATATATACTACTAGGGCTCATTTGATGTATCGCTCAGAAAACCTTTCTAAGCCTTTTCACTTCTGTTTTCTACTGGGCTGTATGGTGCTGACACACTTAGAAAGTTTGTGGTCTTTCTCAGCACCTGCTTTTTTCAAATATGCAATTGAATTTTTCACAGTTGAACTCTAACATTTCTCTCCTGAGTGAAGTTTCACAACACATTTGAAATATTTCTGAGGCTGGGCATATGTTCCTGTTTATCCAACACAAAGCTGAGGCCTCTTTGAACTTTCATCTCCTGATAATGTGCCTCAGCTTTTAACATCATAACACTTTAAGATTGGAACTGTTTGGAGGCTCTTTTGCTTTCCAAAGGATTCTCTTCTTTTTCTCACCCCAGTTTTTTTCATTTTAAACAGCTGTCTAAGGACTACAGTAGAAGAGTATGGATGGTCAGTGCCAATAAACCTTTGATATGTACCCTCTATTTTCTCAGTGGGGCATTTTCTAAGAATCTCTATCTTACACATATTTAAAATCCCACAAGATCTTCTCAAGATTTCCAACATTATTGTGGGCATGAGAAGCCAGATCTTTGCCAAACAACTTTGCTCCTTCACTTTTTTTCTTGATGCATTTCCAGCTGCCTTATCTATTCTAATTCTGATGTGTTGCTTCCCACCAGTCACAAGAGGCTAAAATAACACAGCCTTACCTCAGTTAGGAAATGTAAGACTGTGAGTATAGGTTGGATATACTAAAATACCAAAACTCTTCTGGAAACTCTGTCAGGTTTGACTTTTTATCTTTGTGGGTTTGTGTTTTGTTGTTGTTGCTTTTAATTGGGCTCAGAGAAATCTGAAAATGACTTTTCTTTGGCTCTTTAACACCTTCTTCACACACCACAAGAATATCATGCAGGCTGCATTTGGCCTCCTATCTGCCATGAAACCTTGGTGAGATATTTCCCTGGAGCTCATCCAAAGCTGGAGGCGCCCACATGGCATCCTTTTACACCTCTAGGAAAGAAAGAAGGTATTCAAACTGCATTTGCTGGCTGTTTCCTTGGTTGGCTCCAAAATACCATCTTTACTTGAGTATTGGCACCTTGTACTAAGAAAACATCACCTTCTTGGTCCCTTTTTTTAGATAGCGTCTGACATATTCACCTTTTTTTGCCTTCTCTCCCTACCTCTTCTTATGAAAGAGCATAAAATTCTCTCACATGAATTCTAAGGGAATGGATAAAGTTGATACAAGGTTTAAGACATAGTATTTATTTGGGTTGCACAAGAGCTAAATTTTAGTATTGTTGTCCAAAAGATTAGAACCTACAATTTTAACAAAATTTACAATTATAGCATTTCGTGTGACTGATTTTCAGTCTAATGTTGTCTACACTATTATCTTTGAGCTCTTCATAGAAATATGAAGATTTTTAATCTTCTAAATCCAATCATATATCCAAGATGTCATCATAATTATGTTTATGTCTTCCTGGAAATTTACTCAAGTCATTGCGCAAAAATGCTCTTCTTAGCAATTCTGTTTTTCCATCTATATTAAAAGCTTAATTTTTTATGTCTTTTGTCCATGATTATATTTGCAAAGAACAAAGCAGCAATTAATTAATTTGTTTAGTATAGATATACTGACTAAATTATTGGGTTATCTGGAACCTACTAAAGGGCCTAAAATACCTTACTAAACTGTCATACTAGTAACATTGCTTGAATTACTAGATAAGAATTCCTGAAAATTTTAATTAGAAAGATGATATGGTCAATATTTACTTCACAGGAGACCCAGTGCAGCAGAAAAATCTAATCATAAGGGAGTTTTTTCCTTAGTGTTGTTATCGACAATGATAAAATGTTACTAACTAAAACTCGCATAACTTAGAAAATCTGCACAAATGTTTTCTCCAGGTGTGTGGTCAATGGTCATCTGAGGCAGATAAATTTGTTTACTTTCTTCAGTTATCACTATATTCTTATTTCTCATAAGTTTTTGATAGAACAAATTATGTTTTAAATCAAAGATTATGGAAAGACTGACTAGAAATGTTTCAAGGTCTCCATTTCCATTTTTATATTACCATTTAGGGACTATCACCTAACCCGATTCTCTGTCTTCTAATCTACCTGTTTATAATTAATTTGTCACACATTTGTTATGCAATTATTTATTCACTCAGCATTAAGTATCTCTCAAAGCCTAAAAATTCCAAGACAAAATTGCTTTTAAAATATCTGTCAAGTTAATTGAGTATAAGAGAATTTACCTTTACTTGTCCCTGTAATTCACATAACCTGTGTATCACTGGCACCTCCCAAGGGCTTTTCATTACAGTGAAACACCTGTGTGCTATAAAACCGCTGACAGTGTGTACCATACTGTGGTGAACAAAATTAAGAAATATATCAGAGATATATGAAAGAAAGCCTATTCAAATAATTATACCAAAAAAACTACTTGAAAAATAGTACATAAAAACTGAAAAAAGAATCAGAGTTAAGAATTGAAAGATGATGGAGTCGTAGGGTAAAAAGCACTGGTGCTGAGCGTTGTTTTCAGTTAAACATTTTATTTCATTTAAACAGTGGTCCAAACATTATTGTAATTATAATTATAATATACAACATAAATGTCAAAATCATTTTTAAAAGAATATACCAAATGTTCAAAATAATATTTTAGCATTACTAAAGCTAAACATTCAGATTATATTAATAAAAATGATAAAGGGCAATGCCAGGAGTGGGTAGAAAGAAGCAGAAGTTGGCTAAATAAAGATTCAAAAGATGAGTTCATTGTTTATTCTTAGTTTTTATTTTTACCAGTTTTCAGGATATAGAATAGATAGTATTTATTAAATAATACTTTAAAACAGCTTCTACTTACTATTTTAAATTTTTTCTCTTTATATAGTTTCTGCTTATTCACTATGTCTGAAATGAGCTGGTTTATATATACTTATTTCATATATTACTTAGATATATTCTGCACAGTGAAATTCTAATATAGTTTTCTCTAAGTACCATAAAACTTTGGATTTTTATTCAAGCAGGATTCAATGATGAAATCTAAAGCCTAAATTTAATTTTTATTTTTTCCCAAGAATTTGTCATTGAAGCTGCTGATTACAGGTAAAATGTCCAAATATAGTAACAAATCAAGAAGGAAAGGGACTATTGCAGGGTGATCAAGGATGATTGTATATGTCAGTCGTGTCTACAATATTATCTATTATCGAGCCTTACTTTAAGAACATGTAGGGAAAAGTTGTTATTAAACCCGAGGAAGTCGGAGGAGGCCTGACTAGTGGCCACTGAAAGATTCAGTCAGGGCGCACGTGGGAGACGGGAAAGAAGAGCCAGAGATAGGCCACCAGCAAGTCCACATTCCTGTCCGAGGCCCAACATGTCTTCTAGAGATTGTCCTAATTCCCCCGGATTCAGTTTGAGTGTTTTCGAATTAGTCGGCTTTCTCTTGTTCACATCACGGAGATGGTAAATGAGCACGGAGTCAGAGGATAGGCTACCATAGCTGCTTTGGAGTCACTCTCACTAATGACAGGAAGGAAATGAATGCTACCTAGGAAAGTATAAAATGAGCGTAATGGTAAGTAGTAGTTTGTCTGTTGCTAAAGCAGTAACTTCATTGTGATTTGAAAAAATAGGAGGAAATTCTTGGAGGAAAAAAACATAGTTTTCAAGAATCTTAAGTTAGTAATTTCATACATATTGCCATTTTTTTAAAGAGACTAAAAAAAGAGGGACTGACTTTTTTAATACATGAGGCAATTGAATTCTTAGTATACAATACCACTTTTAAAAACTTACCTTTATTTACATTAGGAAAAATAATGAATGCTTATGGACAGAGTGTTTTAAAATGAGTTAAGTATTCTTCACCTTTTTGAGGCTGCCTAATCATACTTTTGAAATATTTTGAAGTAATATAGGCAAATTAAAATAAAAATCTTCATTATTTGTTGAAAAACTCTGTAAAATGCTCAAAAGAAAATGTTCCTGCCTATTTGAGAGCTTCTTTCATTTTATTACCAAAAATATGCAAAAGAAACCCCACCAATTAATTCCAACTTATTGACTGACTCATAATGCTGCTCAATTATGTAAATACTACTCAATAATTTTTTTATCATTGACTATGTTAGCTGCGGAGGTTCATGCTTTATATTCTCTGCCCTCATAATGCTGACACTACCACTACAACAAAACAATAAACAATCTCTCAAGTCAAAACTCTATTGCAAAAGGAAAGTATCTAATATAACAGCACTTGTGCAAGGGTGATCAGGTTATGAGTGATCTTTTCCCCTTTCCCCTGTTTTCTCAGTTTCCTGTAATGTGAATATTATCCTTGAAGTACTACTGATTGAGATCACTGTGCTAAGTGCTTTATAAACATTGTCTCCTTAATCTTAATTATTAATAACAGTCCCTATTTAATACTTGTAGAAACTATGGCTTAACGAAATTAAAAATCATGTCTCCGGCACTTTGTATATAGAGTAATTTGAAACTTGATTGGTTTTACTTTGAATGCGTACAAACACTGTGAATCATTACCAAATCTCAGAACTTTTAAAACCATATTCATTCCCCCAGAATATAATATAATATATTAAAAGATAAAGTAAAATAAAATTTGTCTGGAATTTAACTTTGTAAATTATATTTTTTGCAAGAAATATAGTAATTCTTTAATTCTTTAAATCAATCCAATTTCCAACAGTTAGCCTTCCCAGTGGGTTGGTGGACAACTCAACTGTCATTTTCGAAGCTCTTCCTCCCCAAGGTTGCACCAGGGCCCCAATATTATAAACAAGATTCAGGTATTTAGAGACCCTGTGGACTCTGGTTATCTGTCTCTACTGGTTAGTTCTGAAATGCCCATTGTCCAAGCCACACAGTCCATTCTGGCCAGGGTAACTCTTCAGCCTTTTTGAAACATGCTTTAGGCATAGGGATATTTGGAGAGACTGGAAACTTGCAACCACTTCTCTTTGGAGTCTTGCAATCTCTTTGGGCACTGTTAAAAAACAGGGAGTAGGTCCTTGTCACTCAAAACAGGTATAAAATGTAAAACCTCTACTGGTGTTCTGTGAAACTACCATTGCCCAATACTCTTGTTAACCCTTGTGAGAGGGAAGGGTTGACTTGTCTAAGATTGATCTGAAGGCTGGCTTCCCAAACAGAGAGCTGGACTCCTGCAAAACTCCATGGAAACTGGCCATGACTATGTTTCAGACCACCAGTTCTTGTCAGGCTCAAGGCTTGGACCTCAGTTCCTCACTCTTTCATGCCAGTTGAGGAGCCAGTGCTCCCTCAACTATGAAGGCTAATGGGTAAATTCTTTGCTAGCTTGCTACAATATGCAGCCAGTGTTATAAGGCTTAAATTACCTACCTAACTCCCAAGAAAGGGACTGGCATTATTCCAAAATGCAAACACCAAAGTAGAAGTTCTGCATATCATGTTGCTGTTGAATCCCCCTTTTAATATCCCCAGGGAGGGAACTAGCCTTTCCCTACTCCTACAGCAAAAAAGCACCCCCAGCCCAAGGGTCTGAGTCAGCTTCCCAGACATGGGAGTTGGGGTCTACTAAATTCCTTGCTGTGTGATGCTCCACAGCACCTGTGACTGTATCTGTCCCCTTGAGAATTCTCCAGGAAATGCCACACAAGAAAGCCTGGCATGAAGGATGTATTGCTACTTGAACTTGTTTATACAATAGTTTGATGTTACCAAATTACTTTTTCTTTTTGGTTAACCTGAGGGATATAAAATGATGTATATTATGGTTTTAAGATCCATTTCCTTGGCTATAGACTATCCTTCTATATGTTCATTGGTCATTTTTGTTTCCTCCTCTGTGAAGTCCTCCTTGTTCACAGGCTTTTGCCCTTTCTTATTAACTGGTAGAAGTTTACTGAAACTTCTCTTTTATGTGCTGCAAAAGTATTTCCCTTTGTTTCTCTTCTAGTTTTATTTGTGGTGTCTGTATTTGTAAAAAAAAAAATTACATATCCACTCCTAACTTTCATCCAAGTTTCTATCCCATGTTCCCTTTTGTTTTGAATCCAATCTTATTTGTTAATCTTAGAAAAATCTTATTTTTGACTAGACTCAGATTTACAAATGAAACCCTCAGAGAGGACAGCCTCTGTCTTTGGAAGTGATCTTGGAATTCCTCTTTGGTCTCCCATTCTCTTGGCTGAAAGTTTAGCATATTCTGAAGCCTCTTCCTGTTTTTCTCAGTAAGCTGTTTCTTTAGAGCAATGCACTGATGTTTTGTGCATAGAACACATGATACAGCAGGATACTTGGGTGGCCTGGTTCTGGGTTTCTTATTTGTACAGAAACTTTCTCACAGCATATTGGTGGACATCATCATTTTAGAGAGGCTGAAAATTTTGCAGGTTCTGCTAGCTCTTTTGGGAGCAGGCAATGAAATACAACAGCATTAGTCATTCCAGGAATATTCTTCTTCCTCTTTTTTCTAGTAACCCAGTTAATAACACTCAAATTACCGCCCACAGTGTAGGCCCAAACAGAATGGTACTTGCCTTCCTCAGTTCTCCTTGGCCTGTCACAGGAAAGCCCCTTATTCAGTAGTGGATAAATATGGCCTTGGATCAAGTAACACGGTTATAAGGAAGCTTGCTTGTCATTCTCACCACTGATTCCAGCCACATAACCCTTTCACTTTTCACTGAGAGAACACTGGCAACAATTTCTGTGGCCATATATACCGCTTAACCAAAGATGTGAAATTTTTGTCCATTGCCCATTTCAGTGAGCTTCTGGCAGCTAGTGATAGAGAAGAAGATACTCATCTTCATCCTGAAGGAGCTGCTTTTCCTCTGAGATGCCACCATAAGGAGCCAATCTTATATTACTAATTATGCATTGGGGATTTTTAATTACATATATAAAATGAACTCATCTTACCTTTCTCTTATGAACCCCCCTTCCCAACTTTCCTCTCTCACATGCTCCCAAACTACTATTTGGACATATTGACTTGAAACACTTATAGTCAATTTTGACTTCTAAAAAAATATGTAGACCCTATCTAAAGACAGTAAATCAAAACAACATTAAAAAAAGCACCATGATATTATTCCTTTGGCTTTTTTCAAAGTTGATAAAAAAAATTTCATTCTTATATTTTTACAAAATGTTCCCTGACTTCTGAGCTCATAGTTGGAGGGAAAAAAATATGTTTATATGAATAAACTATCATGTGCCAGTTTTTAGCCAATGAGAGCAATACTGTAAAGTGTCTCTATGATTAATTAACATGCAAAGAAGTTTTTTCTTTACCTTTCCTTAAAAAATGGTTCTTGGCCGTTCTCTTTTCTTGTCCTTTTAATGGTACACTGTTTTGTGAGTATATGGGAGCCCTCGAGAGGCCAGCCTTTGCTGTAGCTGTTTCTCCAGGCCGCTTGACTCCCTGTGTGGTTATCTCCAGTTCCATCTATGGGAATTTCTCTGCAAGTTCACTATTTATTTCCTTTTTACATGAGCCAACATCAAAATTTAATTTCGCATTGGCCAGTAGGTAGGAAAAAAGCCATCACTGATTATACTTTTAATTTACATTGTTTTCCAGGCTGTCTGCCTCTTTGCTCTGTAAGAAAGTTAACCCACAGGCACCCAATCAGTTTGTCTCTTTTTTTCTTTTAAATCACCACTTTCTCTTGTCAAGATCAAATGAAGAGCAGGACAATACAGGTTTCCCCCACTATTCAAAAGCAGGACACTCACATGAAACCTTTTATAAGCTGAAATGGCATAAAGTGAAGAAGCAACTACCATTAATTTATATGAAAAAAGATTGAGCATTCCCAGACCTCCAAAATAACCAAATCCTACAGAATACATTTAATCACACCCAGCATCACACCTACAACAAGCTCTCTCAGGCTAACAAGTGCACAAAATAAATCAGGACAACGTACAGATGCTACAAACACAGTTTGAAGCTTTGCTGGCGTGATGCTGAGACACTCAGACACTCAGTGTAGTCCCCAGGGAAGGAGCTTGGTGGGACCGTTCTCATTTGCTGCTCAGGGTACTCGCAGCCCCTATAATGGCTCACTGTAAAACAAATGTGAACACTACTTTCACTTTTTGCCTTTTTTCATAAAAGTCAAAATCCTTTTTGAATTTCTTGCAGTTAGTGAAAACAGGTGCTAATATAGCCGTATCATAAAAGTAAAGTGGCAGAATGTAAACTTCAGAAAGCAGGGATACCTGTTCCCTTCATGGTTTTGCACACCAGACCAGAAACGGGCTCTAACTTCAGTGAACAGGAACCAGCTGGCATTTCCCAGAAGCCCTAACAGTTACTTCTCTGCTCCTGCATGGTCTGCTGAAGTCACAGTCTCTTCTCTTCCATGCCCAACCTGTTTCTGTTGCCCTTAGCAAATCCATCAGTAGTCGAGGTGTGACCCCTTGACAAAAAAGCTTGGGAAACAAAATCTGACCACATTATAATAGGTCTTCCTTTTATAATGTCCATTATATTAAAAGTGTCTTGATGAATAGATTGGAATTTTACACACTTACAGGACATTGGGATCACAATGTATGCTTCGCAATTTATATAGATGATTTGTGTAGCCATAACATTTTGTTTTTTTATGTTTCTGTAAGTTAAAATGTGTGTGTGTGTATTGACACCATGAAGAAATCTGTGACATAATAATGGATGTCAAAATTTTGTGGTATAACTTAGATCCAAGATGGTGGAAGATTGAGTGGAAGCTACACTAACATACTCCCAGGACCAGTCTGGAATTACAACTAAATTGTAGAGAAATATCCTAAATAACCAACTGAACACTTGCTGCAGAGAAGCATTAAAACCATGGAGAGAGAGAAGAAACCACTTCATCACAACAAGAATGGTAGGGAATGTGGAGGTGCAAAAGGGCTGGCTGGACCCCCATCAGCAGGAGCTGAAGATCTGGAGTGATATTTCAGCAGCTGGGGGGTTCCTCCTGAGAACTGTAGGGTCTAAACGCCAAACTGGGCTTCCCAGCCTACACTACCGGACTGGGAAAGGAATCCAGGTAATATCCAGCTGTGAAAAGCAGCAGGCTTCCTATTTGCCAGGGAGAGATGGCTAAAGACGCAGAGAGCCTCTTAAAGAGCCAATGCACAAAAAATTGTTTGAAGCCACTTACCATGGGCTCTGGAAAAGGAAGGGCAGAGTGGACCAGAGATGCTTGAGGAGAGTCTGGGGTTTGTCTCTGGGGAGAGAACTGAAGGAAAGGCACCAGGATCCCTGGGGTGAGTCATTTCCCATACTAAAAAGCCATCTTTCCCAAGCACAACACTCCTCTCTGAATGGTATCAGCCTAAGGGGAAGCAATAGCCCCACCCACAGGATTTACTCTGCCTTACCCTGTGGAGCTTAAGCCCTGCTGCTAATTATAGTTGATTAATTTAACAACTAAAGCAGATCTCTGGAGGCTCTATGAGATTTCAACTGACCCTCCTGTGGGCATGTTACTGATAAAAGCCAGCCTTGATGCACAGTCTGGTTCTTTCTGCTCCCAAATATGCCTAGCAGAGGGATCTACACACTATGGGACACTGATACCTCCAAACAGGTTGAACAGGACAAGTAACAAGCAGCATCTGATGAAGGCCTATACTAGAGTCTTTGCAGATCTACCCAAAACATAGAAACAAATACAAAGAAGCAGCCAAAATTGGAAGACAGAGAAACAGACCCAAAAGAAAAGAGTAAGAGAAACATCATATTAAATGAAAAGGCTGTAAGACAAGGAGAGTATCCTAAATGCCGCAAGAGAAAAGCAGGTAGTTACATACAAGAGAGCACCAATTAGACTGTCATCTGATTAGATTGTAGATGAGTAGATTGTAGAACTGATAAATGAATTCAGTAAAGTAGTAGGGTACAAAGTTAATATCCAGGAATCAGCTGCATTTTTTAATGCCAATAATGGACTAACAGAAAGGGAAATTAAGAAAACAATCCCATTCACAATTGGTACAAAAAGAATAAAATACCTAGAAATAAACCTAACCAAGGATGTAAAAGACCTGTACTCAGAAAATCATAAGACACTGAAGAAAGAAACTGAAGAAGATACAAATACATGGGAACGCATACTGTGTTCATGGATAGGGAGAATTAACATCATTAAATTGTCCATAGCGCCCAATGCACTCTATAGATTCAACACAATTGCTATCAAGATTCCAATGACCTATTTCATGGAACTAGAAAAAATATTTTGAAAATGTATATGTTACCACAAAAGTCCTAGCATTGCAATAGCAACATGAGAAAGAAGAACAAAGTTGGAGGGATCACACTAAGTAATATCAAACTATACGATAAGGCCATTGTAAGCAAAACAGCATAGTACTGGCATAAAAACAGACATATAGATTTATCAAACAGAATAGAGAGCCCAGAAGCAAATCCACAGCTTTATAATTGGTTATATTCAACAGAGGAAACAAGCTCATACAATGGGCTAAAGATGCTTTATTCAATAAATGATGTTGGGAAAATTGGACAGATATGGGCAGAAATAGGAAGCTAGACCACCTTTCTATCCCACACACAAGAATAAATTCAACATGGATCAAAGAATTAAATGTTAGACCCAAAGTCACAAAAACCCTAGAAAAAAACATAGGCAGCAGTATCATGGACAATGCTCATAGAAATATTTTATAGGGTAGATCTCTCTAGGCAAAGGAAACAAAAGAAAATATAAACAAATGGGACTACATTAAAGTAAAAGTTTTTTACACAGCAAAGGAAATTGTCAACAAAATAAAAAGACAACCCATAGAATGGGAGAACATATTTGCTGATACATCTGATAATGGGTTAATATCCAAAATTTATAAAGAAATTACAAACTCAACACCAAAAAAACAAATAACCGAATTAAAATGGGCATAGGACCTGAACAGACACATCCAAAGAGGATATATAGATGGCCAATAGGCATATGAAAAGATGCTCAATGTCACTAATCACCAGAGAAATGCAAATTAAAACCACAATAAGGGACTTCTGGTCTAGATGGAGGTGCAGATGAACATGGCTTGCCTCCTCACACAACACAGCAAAAATTACAACTAGGCTACAAGACAACTATCACACAGAATAGTCAGAGAGTCGAGATATATGGAAGTCCGACAACCAAGGAATTAGAGAGGCCACATTCATATACGCGGGTAGGAGGAGCAGAGAAAACATACATAGAGATGTGAAGAGGCAGAGAGACATGGAGAGGCACAGTGAGGCAGAGCTGGTAGTCCCACACGCATGTGTGGTAGATAAAAATTTGGAGGGATACCTCAGGAGTGAGGGATCCCAGCTGCACATCAGACCATGCAGCCCAGGGTTCAAGCATCAGGAAGATAAGCCCCCATAACTTCTGGCTGTAAAAAATCAGTGGGGTTTGGCATGGTGGAAGAAACTGGGATTCTCAGAAGTCTCCCCTTCAAGAGCCCAAAATGGACTTAAGGTTTACACAGACTCACTCCCTCTTGGCTTCAGCACCAGACCAACAGCTGGAAAGGCACCAGGTGCATACAGGGAGAACCTGAAGTAATTGGCATCAGGGTGAGTGCCAGGAGAGAGCTTCCTCCCAAACAGAACTCCAGAGTCCAGGCAGTGCATTGTCCCCTCTCTGAGCCCTCCCCAACACAAAGCCACAGTGTTGCAACACTGTTTGCTCTGCCCTGATGATTATTTAAAGCTCTGCCCCATTGAACTTACTGGTGCACTTTTCTGTAATAGGCCATGCTATGAGGACAGGGGATCACAACAGCTCTATCTAATACACAGAAATAAACACAGGGAGGTTGCCAAAATGAGGAGTCAAGAAATATGGCCCAAATGAAAAAACAGAACAAAACTACAGAAAAAGAATTGAATAAAATGGAGATAAGCAGCCTATTAGATGCATAGTTCAAAAACACTGTTACTAGGATGCTCAAGGAACTCATTGGGTATTTCCACAGCATGAAAAAAACCAAGGCAGAAATGAAATTTACACCAAGTGAAATAAAGAAAAATTTATGGAGAATCAACCTTCTTATGGAGAATGAAACAAAGAATCAAATCAATTATTTGGAACATGAGGAAGTAAAAAATATTCAATCTGTACAGCAGGAAGAAAAAAGAATCCAAAATAACAAGGATAGGCTAAGGAGCCTCTGGGACGTCTTCAAACATACCAACATCCAAATCATAGGGGTACCGGAAGGAGAAGAGAAACAGCATGAAATTGATAATTTGTTTGAAAAAGTAATGAAAGAAAACTTCCCTAATTTGGTGAAAGAAATAGACATTCAAGTCCAGGAAGCACAGAGATCCCAAACAAGATGGACCCAAAAAGAACCATGCCAAGACACATCATAATTAAAATGCCAAGGGTTAAAGATAGAGAATCTTAAAATCAGCAAGAGAAAAGCAGATAATTACCTACAAAGGAGTTCCCATAAGACTGTCAGTTGACTTCTCTAAAGAAACTTTGTAGGCTAGAAGGGACTGGCAAGACATATTCAAAGTGATGAAAAGCAAGGACTTACATCTTAGATTACTCTGTCCAGCAAAGTTTTCATTTAGAATTAAAGGGCAGATAATGTGCTTCTCAGACAAGGTAAAACTAAAGGAGTTCATCATCACCAAGCCATTATTATATGACACGTTAAAGGGACTTATTTAAGAAAAATAAGATCAAAACTATGAACATTAAAATGCCAATAAATTCACAACTATAGGCAATTGATCCTATAAAACAAACTAAGCAAACAAGCAGAACAGAAACAGAATCATGGAGATCATTTGGAAGGTTATCAGTTTGGGGGGGGGGGTAAAATGAGGAAAGAAGTGCAGGAATTAAGAAGTACAAATTGGTAGGTACAAAATAGGGAGATTTTAAGAACAACATAGGAAATGGAGTGGCAAAAAGCTTATATGCATGACACATGGACATGAACTTGGCAGGGGGCATTGCTGGAGAAAATGGAGGTTCCTGGATAGAGGAGGGCAAAGGGGGAAAATTGGGATAACTGTAATAGCAAAATCAATGAAATATATTTTTATTTCTTTAAAGATTTTATTCATTTATTTTTAGACAGAAGGAAAGGGAGGGAGAAAGACAGGGAGAGAAACACCAATGTGTGGTCACCTCTCATGCACCCCTTACTGGGGACCTGGTCTGAAACTCAGGCATGTGCCCTGACTGGGAATCAAACCAGCGACCGTTTGGTTCACAGGGCGGCACTCATTCCACTGAGCCACACCAGCCAGGGATAAAATACATTTAAAAAAAAACCACAATGAGCTATCATCTCACACCTGTCAGAATGGTTATCATCCATAAATCAACAAATAGCAAGTGCTGGCAAGGATGTGGAGAAAGGGGAACCCTTTTTGCACTGTTGGTGGAAATGCAGATTGGTGCAGCCACTGTGGAAAGCAGTATGGAGATACTTCAAAAAATTAAAAATGCATCTGCCTTAACTATCCCACTTCTGGGAATATAGGCAGAAGAACCCAAAACACTAATTTGAAAGAACATAAGTACCCCTACATTGACTGCAGCATTATTTACAATCTCCAAGATATGGAACCAGCCTAAGTTTCCATCAGTAGACGAATGGAAGAAACAACCATGGGACATTTACACAATGGAATACTACTTGGCCATAAAAAAGAAGGAAATTTTACCCTTTTCAACGGGACCTGGAGAACATTATACTAAGTGAGATAAGCCAGTCAGAGAAAGACAGATACCATATGATTTCACTCATATGTGGAATCTAATGAACAGACTGAACTAATAAGCAAAACAGAGACAGACCCATAGGTGGAGAACAGGATAACAGCTGGGGGAAGGGGGTGAGGAGAGCAGGTGGAGGGATTGAGCAAAAAAGAAAAAGGACTCATGGACATAGACAACAGTGTAGTGATTGCCGGGAGGAGGGGGGTATAAGTGAACTAAATGGTAATGGAAAAAATACAATAAAGATTAAATAAAAAAATTTGTTGTAAGATGGTAAGATTGTGGTCCCTGTCCTCAGTTGTCCCCCTAAAAGTAAGACTTATAGTGGGATTGATAAGCCTAATATGCAGTGCAAAATCAAGAGTTAGAACAGCTCTTCTCAGTCCCAAATGTGTTGATTATTTTCCTGTAAAAAAGAAAATAAACTTGAGTCCATTTCATATTCTCTACCACAATGTAAATGGCCAGAGTCATTCCATGTTCCTTTCTTTGCCACCTGCCTCTGCCCCACTCCCTCCACCTTCCCCACCATAGGAGGCAATTACATGACATGTGTATCCTGTACCGATTTGCCCTCACCTGCCTCCCTTGTCCTCCCCCTGCTCTATCAAGAGCACTAATGTCTGTAGCTGTGCTTCCCATGCTTAGCTGACTTCCGACTGGATTGTGGAGGGGGCTCTGGAGAGGAATAAGCTCAGGTCTCTCTTCTTCCCTCCCTGCCAGCAGCTTCACAGACACAGCCCTTGGCAGGCAGGCTAACCGTGGTTCCAGCTTCCACAAGCCCTGAGAACACTACCTCTGCCTTTTTTCCCTGCCGTCAAGGTTGAGGGTGGCCTTTTGCTGTTGTTAATCTTTGGGTTTGCCCCCAGTGTCCCCCGCTTGGTGTTTCAGCTCTTTCGACATTCACAAAAACAATTTTCCTCATTAAAGTCCCTTTAACTACTCAGGTGATTTCTGTTTCCTGACTAGACTCTGATGATACACATGATTTCCTCAGTAGATATGAAATAACCTTTTCAACTTTGGTTATCTTTTAAGCTCTGTAAAGACTGGAAATTATTCCATCACTCACAGAGGACAAAGCCAAAAATATAACTGTCAGGGGGGAACCACAAAAATGCGCAACTTTTTAATTCATTGTGATACATCTATTGACTCGTTCTATTTAGAATAGATTTATTCAGATAAGCATTTCTCCATCACAGGTGGTTGTAGTAAAGGAATCTCTGCTTTAATGAAGTTCAAGAAGTTGAAATATTGCTTCTTACCTGACTTTACTATTTCCCTGTTAAATCTTACTGATTGTTAGTATTTTCAAAAACAAACTTTTACAAGAGAATTACTTCAGTAGTTTTGGAGAAGGAAAAAATCAAACAACATATAACATTTTGTAATATTTTTCTCTGGTTAACTGATATGAAGTAGGAAACTAGCAATAGTAAAAGTGGCTTCTAAGGTTTTCCATTTCATTTCAAACTGAAGCAATGACAGAGTACAGTTCTTTCAACTATGCTGTATTTGACATTAAATGTTGACTTTTATCACACTGCATCTTGATGTTATTGGTTTTTCTGTTTTCTGGCATCTGTGTAAGATGCCAGAAATTTTATAAAGTAAGCATTGAGATTGGGAGAGGGTATGTCTTACACTTTCTGTTTGTTGCTATATATTCCCCCTGCAAAAAAATGGTGAGAGGTCCAAGGAGAAATGGCACTGACGAGGGAGACTTAGATATTGAGTACAGTAATTAGAATCTGAAGTAACTTTTATAATCTTTTAAAATTTTATTCCTCCTTTCCCTTTATCTGTAAAACAAAAACTCTAAGCTTAGTTTTTTAATTGCCTGCCACATTGCTTTTTTCCAGTGATGAAATATATACCATATCCAAAATGCCTGCTGTAGATTACATGTTTTACTTACCTCTTTCTAATCTTTATTATAATTCATTAAGTTAGACATTTTTACTCTAATTTTACAGATGAAAACAGACTCAGATATAAATTGCTTAACATTATAAAGAATTTTAGTGGCAAAGCCAGGATTGAAGACAAGGTAGCACTCTTTTCATTTTACTGAATTAATTCTCTGTCAAAGAAGAAAAGCAAATGGGAAACTTTTTTTTTTTAGCCATTTCTTTGTGCATAAGACTCTGTAAGGACTTTTTGAAGACCTTAACATTACTGATATTGACCTTATTCTATGGGGCTTATAATTTAATTTTAGAAATTAAATTTCTCAGGTAATAAAAAGTAGCAGGATAAATAGCAATCCAGACTATGACCATGGGTATGTAAAAGTGGAGTGAATTAAAGAAATAAATAATGAATAAGACATAAATGATATATAAGATCGATAAGTTTTAAAAACTTATGTAGCAAGGACAATTAAGTAAGAAAATGACATAAAAGGCATCCAAATTGAAAAGAATAAAACACTTAAGAATAAACTTAACAACAAAAGTTGTACTCTGAAAACTATAAAACATTGCTGAAAGAAAATTTTTTAAAAAGACCTAAATAAATGGAAAGACGTCCCATGTTCATGGATGAGATGACAATATTGCTAAAATAGCAGTACTCCTGAAATTGATGTACAAACTCAATTCAATCCCTATGAAAATCCAGCTGGCATGCTTGCAGAAATTGACATGGTGATCCTAAATGTCATGTGGAAATTCAAGGGATCTAAAATAAGTAAAATAATCTTGATAAAGGAGAACAAAATTGGAGGATTCACATTTACCGATTTCAAAACTTACTACAAAGCTACAATAATCAAGACTATGTGGTACTAGGATAAGGATAGACATTTGGATCAATGGAATAGAATTGATAGTCCAGAAATAAACCCTCATATTTATAGTCAATTGATTTTGACAAGGTGCTACACAATCCAACAGGGAAAGAATATTCTTTCAACTAATGGCGATGGGACTACTGCCCACACAGTCCCATGACTATTACTGTCTTTCCCTTAGCCCAGTTTACATATTTCTCATCCCTACTTTCTATCTGTGAGCATTTGATTTTATAACTCTGATCAGATCCAACCTAATCACCCAATTCTTGAGTTCTGTCAACCATTCCCTGGCTAAGAGGTTTTAGCATATGCTTGAGTATATCTTATGGCTGGGATCTCTCTTACATTGAGCTTCATTACTGAAACTAGTAGTTCTCTCCAGGGAGAATTTTTAAATTACATGATTACTTTTTATTTTTCATAGCAGTTGAAAGATGAAGCTTGTATTTAGAGGTGCTAGGTGTCCCACAGCACATATGTTAATTTTGCATAATAGTGTATGGTACCTGACTTTCAAATATTCCGTCAACGTTTGTGGAAGGGAAAAATGAGTTACAATTATTTGAAAATCTCAAAAGTAATTTTACATACCACAAGGTTTTTTCATACTGAAAATATAAACTAGAATTTCTAGAAATGTAATACAGTTAAATCAAAGAAATATTATACTGTTTTCTGAGCACTGTTCACCATTTCAGAAAACCACATCAATAAAACAATGCCACTCATTATAACTGAGTCATCAATATAACCTACATGGCTGCCACATGCAAATACATAACAAAGGAAACCTGAGGCTCTTTTTTTAACAGACTTAGAATGAAATATTATTAAATTAGTGAAGATGCACAAGATTCAAAGCGCTTGTTGAATTTTATTAATAAATTGTTTCTATTTTTCATATTTTAAAAATTTTGTGAATAACAGTAAGAAAGCTACATTATAAAAGTTACATATTGAAATTTTTATTTATTTTTGGAGTGGCCTGTTTTTCTTAGTGTACATAGATTCTGTCTCTGTCATAGTTTTTCTGTGATTTCTTGTATTACTGCTTCTTTTCACAGCATCGCCTGCATTCCCAATAGCTTATCAAAGGATAGGAGTTTCTGGGTCTTTCTAAGTGCCAGACACTGATTGAGAGCCTCAACATGTGGAGGAATTCAAGACAGAAGATGTGTTTTCAGAGATACTTTGTCACTATCCCATCATAACATTGGGAATTATTTTGACATTGCACTTATAAATAAGGCCCAGATCACTTGTGCTAATATACTTCATCATTTTCTCTGTTTCCAGAGTCTGTAATTTGTCTTGGCATGTGATCCTTATTTCAATTAAGATTATTTCCTTCTTTTATTTTTATAGACAACTAAGTCTTCCCTGTTAGGACTTATTTTTATTTTAGTGACCTTTAATATCTCCACTCTTTCATCTACCTGAATTTCTTGTATTGAGGGGTTTTTGATCTAAACTTTCTTAAATCCCAGTGTATTCATCATCAGTAGGTGCAAGAACCTGTCTGTATCATCAAGCCTTCTGAGTTAGCCTTGCCTGAGCATCTACATATTGAAATACATATTATTATAAATTACCCCTTTTAATTCTACTGACAGTACTGTGTTGACCCATGGTGGGGCTGAGACCCCTCGGCATTCTTTATTATCAACTTCTGACTGAGCCAAAATACAAGCATTTCTGAGCTCTGCCCACATCTCTATTCTCTCCCATTTTGCAGCCCAGAGCAGCCTCTGAGATCTGGCCTAGCACAGCAACCCAGAGGGCCTATCCCCTGGGTTTTGTTTTCTGCATGGTAAACTCCCAGCTCCTTTAGCCATGCCTCATATGACATAGTTTTAACTGTTGAAATATCATAACAGGTGCTTTCAACTCTATCTCTACAATGGTTTTGGAATCAGTCCCCTAATACTCTCTGACCTATCCTTAACTTTTACGTGGTACCACATTTTGTCATGTATAATGCGCACCCACATTTTAGGCCCCAACTTTCAGGGAAAAAAATCTTTTGTTTTAATTTTTAATTCAATTTTTTATTCATATATATACAGATTATTATATTCTGGGGTATTATTTCGCATACAGGTATTGTTACTGATTTCCGGAGTTACACTTCTAGTGCATAAGCATAAATAAAAGATTTGAAAACATTTGTACCGATACAGAATTAGTACTAACCATGTATAATGTGCATCCTTATTTTTCCTCAAAAATTTGGGCCAAAAGTGCTCATTATACATGGCAAAATATGGTACTTTGATAATATCCTAATTGATGTTGCCACCTTCTATTTCTCCTCCTTCCAATTTGACTTCCTCTGAAACACCGGTGTGATCATGTAGCTCTCCTGCTCAAAGGCCATATATTATATATGTCTGAAGGGTTTCTATATGCCACATATTTACTACATACAATATAGAACACATATTACATATAAATATATTTATTACACCTCTTAGTTTTTTTAACTTTTTTTCCCTGAATTAAGTCCAGATCCCTTATTATTTTACTCATGAATTTCTTAACGCTGATCTCAAATAACTTTCCCAATATCGTTCTCTTCAGTCCCCTTTACACAGGCTTATGTCACACAGGGACTTACCACTCCCTGAACACATTTGAGGTTTGAATTTGGACTCAACCACTTACTAGTTAAGTGGCTTTGACAATAATGTCTCCAGGGTGTATAAACCATGTCCTTTTATTCTGAGGCTTTGACATCGTGGACTATGCTGACTCTGGGGACCTACCTGCCCCTTTCAGGGCTAGCCAGTTCTAAGAGATAGTAAATGACTAGCCTGTGAGCACATCTTTCTGTGCAAACTATTCAGTCCCAAGCCTACACCCTGCCCTTACAACCTCTATTAGGTTCTCATATTCCCGGTCAGTATTTCCCTGCCTCGATCCCACAAGGCCAGGTACTAGGCAATTTGGGAGAGTCCCTGCACCCGCAAAGTTCCCTGAAATCCCTCAGACTAGCCAATCTTAAGACTACTTACTCTACCTTGCTTTTTCCTTCAATGGAAACCACAGTAAAGGCTCTTGGCCATGGTTTCCTTCTCCTCCCTTTGTCTTCTGACCCTGGTGCTTCCTTGTGTGGTCCTGCATGGCATGACATGTCTCCTCCCCTTGGGAACTGTGAATAACAAACTACCTTTTCAATGGCAGCCATCTCCTGATGTGCTGTCCTCCCCGTACCTGAATAATAATAAAACCTATATATGAAAATATAGGGGACGTTGGGAGGGTCAGGTGAGTTAATATTTCTAAAGCACGTAGGTCAATGTCAGACACATAGTTGGTGCTACATGAACACTCGCTGTTCTTGACAGCAGTGATGGTATATAAAACATCTTGGTGGTCTCCCACAATGTTTAGTTCTCATAATAAGAACTAAATAGTAAACTCTCAATAAATGTGTGATTAATAAACAAATGCAGCTCTTCCAATAACGGCTGTCTTCTCTAAGAAGGGTTCACTGACAAAGAGCAGGAGCAGAGCTCATAAATGGTTTAGAAAATAGAGTAATAAAGAGGAAAACAAGACAGTAACTGAAGGATAACATTAGCATTGATAATTTGAAGGCAAGTTTGAAAGGGGACAGAGGACCTGATAAAGTTGAAATCAGAGAAGCAGACTGCTACAAGGAGAAGAGGCAAGAATTAACAGGAGACAGTGATCTAAGGGGATGTGGAACATCAGAGAGGGAACCAAAAGGGGAAACTCAAGAAATGGAGAAATCAAATCCAAAGTTTTTATTATTACAACCTAATTTACCAACTGCCCACTCAGGTATTGAGGTGTGATCTCTTCTTCGGACTTTGATGCTGACAAAAAGGGGGGGAATAAAGGGTAGAGCAATTCAGTGCATTTGCTTAGGGCCAAAGTAAGAATTATGTGAAATGATCCCATTTTCACTACATGAATTTTCACTTATGAAAAATTAGACTTCTTCAGAAACTATGAATTGATGAGGACTAAGACTACTTAAAATTGTCATTTCGACCAAAGAATGTCAATTTGTCATAGCACAGAAAATAAATACAAGTGGCAAAATTCCATGTCAGTAATATATCTAGTACTTACTAATAGTGCCTCTGGCAAAAAAAAAAAGTGCTGATCAATATAATGTTTAAGAAAAATAAGTCACCTGTCATGGCGGAAGGAAAGAACAAAGTAGAAACTTTCAGGAAAAAAAATGCAAGTTGATTTTGTTAGGAAAATATCACATCTTTCTCACCAACAGTGAGAATTTTTTTTTTATCACAATTCTAGAAGAGATAGCAAAGCTGAACTCAGCCAAAGTGTCCTGTATATTTAAAAAAAAAATCTGTGTCCATAAGCTTGAAAAAGCACAATATTTCATTTTCATTTTTTCAGGAAATATGACAAATACAAAAACAGAACAGATGTTATGTCTCTAAGCAACATCATCTTTGACACATATTGAAGCTTTGTAAAACCCACTCTATTTTATTCCTGTTTATACCATAAAGGAAGGAAGATGAAATGTTTGGTTTTTAATGTTCCCTCCAGTTGTTAGTTATTCCTTTGCTCTTTTTCTATCATACCACAAGCAAATACTTTCTCTTAGGCTTTCTCAGTCTATGATCAAAGGGCCGTTTAAGTGCAGATACTCATTTTACTTAATTTAACTTTGTAGCATAATTATTATTTACAAACTGTGGAGAAATATCTAAAGAAAACTATGCTAGTACTAAGCATATTATAATATGGTATAAACGTATTATTGTGTCACCTCTGCAACCCTTTAGGCAAAATTACTGTTTATTTGCAAAAATAAATTTATAAATCACAGAAAGAAAGTGTACACAGAAAATTTGAGTCCTTCACCTGGCACAACAAATCAATGCTGCATTCAACAACTTTGTTCTTTATTTATTAAGATTGAATATACAATGATCAAATTATTAGACAAAGTAATGAGTCTCTATCAATCTGTCTTTAGTTTTATAAAACCCAGCTTTACTCTGTCAGCCTTGTCAATGCTACTGAATTTTAATGGGAATAAAGTTAATTGCTGGGTGGAAAAGGCCTTTCTTAAAGTGAAAAGGAAGCACCTTGTCGAAATCTGTCATTTTTGACAAGCCATAATTTATTTCTGCTTAGTGATATGTACTGACAGGTTTCAAACCTCACTCTTATCTTTACCATAAATTCTAATTATTTTCATTTGGGATGTTGCTGGATCTTAAGCCTCTGACCACGTTCATGATTTACAAATAAGTTTTTTCATGAAAGCTCGTTACATATTCTTAGTGGAAGGAATTTTGCCTAGAGTATAAGGAAGCAATTGCCTTTTGCAACTTTGAGAAGACATAAAAATATATTTATTGTATCTCAGTAACTGAGAAGGAGAGGAAAGCAATGACTTTCAGAACAAGAAAGGGTTATATGTGAACATAATAACTTGCTAGCATAGCTACATGCTAGTTAGGCAACTTCATTCAAATAAAGTGAATAATGAATAATCACTTAAGGTTCACCCTGATTAGATTGTCACCTGATTGGAAATACAACATTCAGTTGTGTCAAGAATCTTAAGAAGTTTCCACTAAACTTTAAACAGCTATAAGTTTAAAACAAAACATATTTTACTTTAAATCAGGAGTCCATCAAACACAGTACTATTCTTCACTCAGCAGAGTTTAGGAAATAAATTAACCTTGAAAATAAGCATGGACCACCTTACAAAGTTCTTATTGTAAAAGACCAAATTAAGATAAAGTGGTGAGATGAAAATACATTTCAGGTTGTATATTTCCCCTTCAAATATCCTTGTAGTTACTTTTTTATGAGAATGTGTTTATTGTTGAAACTTTGAGTGACATAGTATCTGAACTCTCACTGTGGTCCTTACACAAACAATAAAGAAAGCATGAGTGAGAAAAGAAACAGTGAAGAGGAAAGGAGTTGTGCAACGGGACCAACACAGGATTTTGTTTTTAGAAATTATATTTTGTGGCCTAATGATTTTGATAACGATTTAGTAAATGAAATCCATTTGTTCTCATGGCCTGGTCTGTCATAGTTGATTCTTCATTATATTTGGCACTTACATCTAATAACATTTCAGGAACCTGCTCTTTTCTGTGTGGCTGAAAATAAGGGCCACATGTGACTGGCCAGCAGATTGGGTGGCGTTTATGTTGTGGTTCTTAGTCATCACAATTTTTCTCCACATCCCAGGCACAATGGAGAAAAATGAAAAGCAGCTGGTAACAGCCTCACAACAGTTCTGTAATTACTTTCCTGGGCTGGCATTATATGATTTGACAATGGCCTGGGGATGTAACAAATAAGAAAAACCTTGTCATTCAATTTAAAAGGCTTCCTACCAGGGCAACACACTCCCCACTTCATCAGAATGACAGTACTCAACTCTGACACAGCCAGCATGGTTAGTGCTAAGAGATGTAACTGCAGCCAGGTGGTGCCAAGCACAAACAGCCAACTTGCTTTCCTGTTGACACTGCCTTTGAATTGAAAGGGGCATCTTAACTTAAGCTAGAGATTCACATCTCAGGTTGAAAAAGCTCCAACCTATTTGTTCCAAGGAGAAATGCTAATATATTGGAGCAGTTAGTAAAAATAGCACTTTCGAGCAATTGGAATCCTGCTTTGCCAAAGAGTTCAAATTTCCTTGATATTAACATATGTTATTTTAACAGGTTTACATAACCAAGTTTCATCCTATCTTTTTGAGATGACATTAAGAACTGGCTTTGTTGGTCATGTTAGACCAGCTATCATAAAAATTTACCACAGTTAACAGCGAGTTAAAATTGTAAAGATTTTAGCCCTCATTCATTTCATTGTCCAATAAAGAGTTTGGTGAGTGCCCTTCCACCTTTGGATTCAGAAACTTCCATCCAGTGACTCAAACATCTGCTAAGGCCTCTGAATCCTCCAGTGTATCCTTTCCTTCTGGGCAGAGGACAAGTGAAGAGAACAGAATCACAAGGGAAATTTAAGGCTCAGCCCGGGAAGTACAATCCTGTTCTATTGAATTTCTACTCTATTCCATTGTCCAGAACTGCTCTTATGACCCTCCTAAGATGCACAGGGCTGAGGAGTGGCATCCAGCAGTACACCAAAGAAGAGATAGTGTCAGTGCCTGCATGTTGCATTGCACAATAAGGTGAAGGATCATTAATCGTTGCATCTCACAACCACTTAGAAATAATCTACCTAAGGACATTAAAATATCATGTCCCCTAGCATACCGTACAGGTCTTCATCACTTGCATCAGTGATGAGGTACCTTTTTTGAAGGCAATTTCTAGTGTTATACTAGTCACACTTATGCTTTAATTGGTGGGATCACTAGAGAAAAAAGAAAAGTTCCTTCTTTTCCTTCAGAAGTTGTTGGTCTAGTCTTCAAAGCTAAACAAATCATTTATTCACTCAACAAATATTCCTTGAACAACTACTCTGTGTCAGGCATTGTTTTGATGCTTGAAATGCATCAGTAAACAAACAGATGAAAATCCCTGTCCTCATGAACTTTATATTATAAAGGAGGGGGGATACTAAACGATAAACATAATAAATAAGTACCTTATATAGTGTAAATAAGATGATAACTATAAAATAATGAATATTTAGAAGGCATGTTTGTGGTGGTTAAGATAAGCCTCATTGAGAAGATAATTCCTCAGGCTCGAAGAAGTGAGGAATTAGAAATGAAATATCTGTAGAAATGTTTGAATTGTATGGGCCCTAAGAGCAAATCTAAGATGTCTGAAGGATGTTAAGAAGATAGGATGGCTGGTTTGAATGGAATAATAGAGAAAACAGAATGAGAGGAGATACAAGATTTCAAGACCAATTCATGCAGGGTCTTGTGGGCTACTATAAAGACCTTCCTTGGCTTTTGCCCTGCACAAAGTAGGGAAGCATTGCAAGGCTTTGAGCAGAAGAGAGATGTTACATAACGAGTTTTAACAACTTCAGTCTGGTACTATGCTGTGAATAAACTATAAGAGGACAAGCATAGAAACAGGCCAGTTAGAAGAATATTGAAGTAATATTTCAGGTGAGAGATGGTAGTCTCTTTCTGAGGATATGTCAGTGGAGGTAGAGAGAATTGTTAGATTCTGATTATATTTTGAATCTTCTTTGTGTTTTTCAAAAACAGACCTTCTTTGTGGATAGGATGGAGTGGGAGAAGTCAAGAGAGCCTAAGATTTTTGGTGCAAGTGACTACAAGAATGGAGTTACCATCATCAGCGGTGGATATAGTTAAAAGTAGAGCAGGTTTAGTGGCAGGATGACTTCAGATTTGGATATGGTGAGTTTGAAATGTCTATTACATATCCAAGCATATTGAATTGGCAGTTAGATTTATGAGTCTGAAGTCCAGGAGAGAGGTCTGGAGGAGTTATGTAATTTGGAAGTCATTAGCATGTAGGTGGTATTTAAGGCCAAGAGATTTAATTAGATGCCAAAGGAGTGCATATATGTATATATATATATTGATTGAGAATTTCTAAAGGAAAAAAAGGGCTTTTCTTTTTCCTCTAGTGATCCCACCAAAGCATAATTATGACTAGCATGACACTAAAAATTGCCTCCAAGAGGTCAAAGGATGCACTAGGATGGTCAAATATTATAAAGTCTGAGAAGAATCACCAGCAAAGAAAACAAGAAGAAACAACCAGCAAAGTGAGAGGAAATTGAGAAGAGTGTAGTGTCCTGACGACAAGTGTATCTATGACACAAGAGTAACCAGCTGTGATAAATGCTGTTGGTAAGTCAAGAAAGATGAGGATTGAGAATTGACCATTGGATTTAGCAATGGGGAAGCTATTGATAATTATGACAAGAACATTTTAGTAGAATTGTGGGATGAAACTTGGATTGGAGCGTGTGGAAGAGGACTAGAGAAAGATAAGTCTTTAAAGGAATTTTGTTACAAAGGGGAACAACCATTTTGTAGCATTTGGTAGATAAAGTGGACCCAATAGAGGAATTCTTTTGAAATGTGCAAAATAACAGTATCGTTATGTATGTTATGTTATGTAGTATGTATGTATTATTATTATGTATGTACGTATTATGTATGTAGATGGGAATGATCCAGCTTAAAGTGAAACATCGAAAAGCTGGGGAGGGGGGTTTGCTAATAGTTAAGAAGTGATAGGATTTAGTGTACAAAGTTACAGCTATCTTTTATGTAAGTGCATGGATAATATATCTATGATAACAGTCAAGAACCAGAAAATGTAGGATAAGGTGTTAGAAAACTTGTGGAAGTTTTCAGTGAAGAAGAAGAAACAAAAGCATCAATGAATAAGCAAACAAAACTCAATACAATTGATGAGTTGTAGAGGAGATACTTTGACTACTTTGAATTTACATAGGCTATTTGGGAAAGACACCTTTAGAATTGATTAACATGGTGTTGCATCTGGGCCATGAATATTTATAACCCAGATCTCATTAATTCCATTTTTATGATTACCCACATTTTTTCATAGTACACATTCCCCATTTCATTCATGCTAGTTTCCTAACTAGACTCTTGTGGGTTGAATTGTGTCCTTCAGGAAGATCTGTTCAAGTCCTAATGCCTGGTACCTGTTATATAAACTTGTTTGGAAATAGGGTCTGAAGATGTAAGTATAAGGTCATACTGGGTTAGGACCTTAAATCCAATGACTTGCATTTTTATTAAGAGAAAGGGATTTGGAAAGACACACAGAGGGAAGACAATCATATGAAGACAGAGACAGAAATTGGAGTGATGTAGCTATAAAGCAAGGAATACCAAGGATTGGCAACTAGAAAGAGACAAGAAATGATCCTTCGTTAGAGCCTACAGAGGGATCATGGCTCTCATGACATCTTGCCTTTAGACTTTTAGCTTTCAGGACTGTGAGACAATAAATTTCTATTGTTTTAAGCCACTCTGTTTCTGGTAATTTGTTATAGCAACCATAGGAAACCACATCAACTATGATCATTTTAGTCTTTATAATTTTGTTAGCTCTTTCTCTCATGTGAAATGCCTTCACCTTTTCTTGGTTCAATTCTTCATAGGTATATACACACATTAATTAAAATTATGTATTGCAGGCATTTATGTTAAATAGTCTATAACCAAAAATAGAGATCAAAACAAAGTATAGAAGAAAAAGTAGATTGTGGCAAGTTTAAAAGAATCTATAGTGTTTATTATCAAAATAATTTCAAGAGCTCACCTCAAGCAAATTTTGAGTGTATCTGCTTCAGAGAAAATCCAAAAACAGTGTTTAGCACTTGAGGAATAGAGAAACTCACTTAGAAATAAACCAATTATATTATAGATGTCGGTCATTGCCCTCATTCCCAACCTATGCCCCTTTTCTAAGCAAATCTCCACTCATGGCTCCTGCTGAAAGGATGACCATAGAAAATCAGAATTACTCCTAAAAACCCAAACCACTCACCAGAGAGGATTGAACCAAAACAGATGAGTTGGGTTCTTTTAAGAACTGTACAGTGAGCACTAAATGACTAAGTCAGTTGTGGAAGAAGAGTTGTAATATCTGTAAAGACAGATAAAAAAATGTGTTCCTGCCAAGCCAAAGCCATGTGGCATTTTGTGGGAACAGAGCCACCATGAGTGAAGAAATAAAGCTTGTTTGTAGAGAAAAGTAGAACAAATAAAATAAGCTGCAAGAAACAAAGAACCTCGATTAAAGCCAAGGTAGATAACCTTGTCCTGACCTTTCAGATCCCACCTCATGAACCCTGGTGTTATTTTATTTCCCATTTACAAACTCTTGTGAGGTTGTCTATACTCCTTAAACCAAACTCCATTGATCACCCTTGAAACCAAACACTACACATTCCTGCAGAGAGTAGACTGGCATGCTTTCCTTTATGAAGATATGTGGTTTTGAAGGAGACATGGAACTGCACAACCATATTTTGCTGTGTATAATGTGTACCTGCATTTTGGGCCCAAACTTTCAGGAAAAAAATCTTTGATTTTAATTTTTTAATTCAATTATTTATTTATTTATATTTAGATACTTGTTTTTTGTACTATAAGAGAATTTTAGCATTTATTTTTTAACATATTATGGTACAAGAAATTTTATGTAACAAATAATTACAAAACACAAGAACAGATACAAGGTATAAGAAATTTTATGTAACAAATTTATAATATTTATGCATAATTGAAGGCTGAGAACTCTTTGTCAATATCAGCAGTATCATCTTCTTCAATTTCTGCATTCCTGATGTCTTCTCAAGAGTCACTTTCCTTATCCCAGTAAAGTTTATTGTCCTCAGTTCCACTCATAGCATTGCTTTGTTGATGCTGCATTTTTTTAATAATTTCACAACCATGATTATCATACCCCAGGGTGTTATTTTGCATACAGATATTGTTATTGTCTTCTAGAGTTACACGTTTAATGCATAAGTGTAAATAAAAGAATTAATAACATTTACATAGATGGAATTAGTATAATGTGCATCTTTATTTTTCCCTCAAAAATTTGGACAAAAAATGTGAGCATTACACATGGCAAAAATACAGTAAGATTCCAATGGAATGAAGATGCGTTTCCACCTTTGAACAACAGAAGAATTGAATAATCCTTCTTTTCTCTTAAAATTCATGGAAATCATGATTTTTAAATGTTCATTATTTCTTTTAGTTACCATTTCATACAACTGTGGGCCAGTGCTACTAGGCTACCATGCCACTAGGTTACCTCAACATTATCATGCCTTTCATAATAACAAGGATATTATGAATCTCAGTAACATGCTGACTGCTTCCTAATCTTTGTCCCTCTTTATAGATTATTTAGTATTCCTATACTACTAGTAAGGCGACTTAAACAACTGTGAAATTTACCGTTTTAAATCTGGCATCATTCTCTTTCTTTGCTTATTTGGGATAGGTTCTATCTCTTGCCCTACTTTAGTAAGGCATTATGTGTCAAATTGTCCCCCAGAACAGAAACTAAATGGTGGGAAAAGGGGCCACTGTGGAATACGGAATGGTGTGAAGGTAGAACTTTGGATGATGGAGGAAAGGAGGAGGTGAGCAAATCCTGTTCTCAAAAGCCAACTATAAAGCTACACAGCCAAAGGAAAACAAAAAGATAACAACTTATTTATGAAAAGCTGATAGAATTTCAGGTTAAAACAGTGGGGGGCAGTGGCATTCTTGCCTGGGGCTGCTTCGATCCACCCAGCTTGATTGGCATAGTATTTAGACTAGGGCAGGGTTGTCTGTGAAAACCCATAGCTTTGCTGCCAGAGGGAATGGAATTGGTCTGGAGCTGAGAATGAAAGCCCATGCCTGGTAGGTGTTTTCAGTAAAATCAGCAAACTTGGTGAGAAATGAATGACGCAAGCCTGCAGACTTGCCTGTCTGAAGTTGTAGTCCTAGTTGTGACATGTGGTAGGCTTACAGACCAGCCAGAAATTCAACAGGGAGGGAGACCCCGGAAGTAAGAGAGCTACAGTGGGGTTATCTATATTCTTCACACATTTCTATGTGTGTGCACTCACAGAATAGACCCAAGAAGGCTGAAAGAAAACTAAAATTTGGGACAGACATGAAAACTATCTGAACTTTGATGTCCTCTTCAAATCACATACAGATCGAGTGGCTTAAGGTAAGTTCAAAGTGTTTGAGCAGAGTCTCTGGCCAGTCATTGGCTGAACATTAGACTATATTGGGTGGCTCCCTAGGAAGCCAAGATAACAAATAAAAATAGAATTTAAAACATCTTAGTAGAGACATTAGTGGCGACACATTGCCAAGGAGGCAGCTTCTACAGAATAAGCTAAAAAGTCAGAGAGAGAAATAAAGGACTGAGGGAGGATGGAAGGAAACAAAAGGAGGGAGAGAGTGAATGGAAGAGAGAGGGAGAAAGGAATAGAAGGCGGGAAAGAGGGAGAGAGAGAGAGAAAAACTCAATGGAGAAAATTAAAAAATCAGAATCCAGAGTTGCTACAATATTCTATCTAAAATATGCCATGTTTAACTAAAAACAAACAAACAAAACAAAACCAAGCAAGTGTGACACATACGTTGGGGCTAAAACAGTAAATAGAAATTGTCTTCTACTTTATTTTAAATTCTTTATTTTAAAATAGAAGAGGGCTTCTATTTTAGACTTACCAGATAAAGACTTCAAAGCAGTTATAAATTTGTTCAAAGACTGAAGAAAACCATGTACTTGTAATGTAAATGTAAATGGCTAAAAAAATATTATGAGGCTTCCAGTCAAAATGGCAAAGAAGGTAAATGCTGTGTCACCTACTCCCATGACCATATCAAAATTACAACTAAACTACAGAGTAACCATCATTGAGAATTGCCTGAAGTCTAGCTGAACAGAAGTTCTATAACTAAGGATATACAGAAGAAGCCATGCTGAGAATGGTAGGAAGGAGATGATTAAGGGCTGGTCCTACACCCATGTGTAGCAGTTAAAAATTGAGAGGGATATCTCAGCTTCGGAGGTCCCCTGTGAAGAGCAAGGGGTCCCAGCCCCACACCAGGCTTCCCAGTCCAAGGTTCCAGTGTTGTGAATAAAAGTCCCCATCACTTCTGACTGTGAAAACCAGCAGAGATTATGACTGAGTGAAATGGAGGGCTTCTGAGGTCTCAGGCTTTCCTCTTAAAGAGCTAGGGTGGACATACTCATTTTCACTTGCTCTGAGTTCTAGTGCTAGTGCAGTAACTCAAAAGGTGACAGGGACATTTTGGGAAGAACTAAACTGTCCAGTTTCAGAGTCAGGGCTGAAGGGGCAGCTTTCCCCAGATAGAACTGCTGGTGGTAGCCATTGTTCCTTTGTTGAGACCGCCCTCCACCATACTGCAGATGCAGGCAGCTGCCATATGTGAGTCTCCATCAACCTAGCTAACAATGTTGGCCCTATCCTGTCTGATTCCATGAAATGCTGCCTCACCCAATTTGCAGACCCACCCAAGCCACTAAACCCTGGCCAGTGGCATATCCACATAAATGGCTTGTCTTGGATCATGCTGCTGACTTTTCAAAATCTCTTAAAGGTTCATCAGCCCCAAACAAGCAGCATCTGGCCTTGGCATGCCCTGTACTTCTTGCTAAACAGCCTTACCCCAGCACTAGAGGCACCTGGTCTCAATTCACAGCTTAGCCTCTCCAAGGCACCTATGAATAAGCCCAGCACAAATAACCATTTGCAGATCATTTTGTAGTTTCTACCAAGTGGCCCCACAGAAGACTACAGGCAGTGCCTAAACTTGGCTTGTACCAGAGCCCCTGCCGAGAGGCCCCAGCACCAACAAATCCTGTGGCCAGCTTCAGACCACCATCCAACCACCTCCACAAACAACACACCCAAAGGACAGACTCAGCAATCACCAGAGCCCTGCTAAAGAGAATCCTGCTCCATAGTGTCAGCCCCTGCACAACTGCTCCTCCACTGTAGTCAAGGCCAGTCCTCACAACCAATCAACCTGAAGGTCAGTCCCTCCCACTGACATGCCAACAGCAATCAAGGCTCAACTATCCAACAACTCACACAAGGAACACACTCGTTGCACCTGCCTCAGCTGACCAGGGAAACTGTACCACTGGGCCTCACAGGACACCTACTACATAAGTCCACTCTATCGAGACTGGGAGATGTAGCAGCTCTACTTAACATGAAACTAACACAGGGAGACAGCCAAAATGAAGAGACAAAGAAATATGTCCCAAAAGAAAGAACAGAACAAAACTCCAGAGAAAGAATTGAACAAAATGGAGACAAGCAATCTACCAAATGCAGAGTTCAAAGCACTGACTATAAGGATGCTCATTGATCTCAGTGAGAACTTCAACAAAGGGATAGGAAACATAAAAATGGAAATAAAAAATATTTTTAAAAACCAAGTCAGAATCGAAGAATACATTAGCAGAATCACTGAATCAGTTATTTGGAAGATAACACCCAATCAAAAAAGCAAAAAGAAAAAAAATACAAAGAAGTGAAAATAGTTTAAGGGGCCTCTGGGACAACTTCAAGTCTGGTACACATAGGGGTACCAGAAGGCAAAGAGAGAGCAAATAATTGAAAACCTAGTTGAAGAAATAATGATGAAAGCTTTTTTAATCTGACAAATGAAATAGACATACAAACCCAGGCACAAAAAATAGACACAGAGAATCCCAAGTAAGATGAACTCAGAGAGGTTCACACCAAGACACATTGTAATTAAAATGCCAAAGGTTAAGGACCAAGAAAGAATCCTAAAAGCAGAAGGAAGCAGTTAGTTATCTACAAGGGAGTTCCCTTAAGACTGTCAGCTGATTTCTCAACAGAAACTTTGCAGGCTGGAAAGGATGGGCACAAAATATTCAAAGCGATGAAAAGGAAGGACTTACAATAAAGATTACTCAACAAAGCTATCATTTAGAATTGAAGGACAGATACAGAGCTTCCCAGACAAGAAAAAAACTAAAGGAGTTCATCATCAGCAAACCAGCATTACAAGAAATGTTAAAGTGACTTGTTTAAGAAGAAAAAGAAAAAAATAATCAAAAATAAGGATAATAAAACAGCAATAACTACATAGCTAATAATAATCACTTTAAATGTTAATGGGTTAAATTATCGAATCAAAAGACATAAGGAGGTTAAATGGCTAAGAAAACAAGAATCTTACATATGCTTCCTACAAGAGACATACTTCTAATTGACAGATACATACTGACTGAAAATAAAGTGATGAAAAAAATATTTTAGGAAAACTAAAATGAAATAAGAAAGCTGGGGTAACAATACTTATACCAGACAAAATAGATTTTAAAACCAAGGCTATGACAAGAGACAAAGAAGGATGCAGTAATTCCATTTCTGGATATTTATTTGAAAAAACCCAAAACACTAATTTGAAAAGACATATGCATCCATATGTTCATTGTAACATTATTTATAATAGCCAAGATATAAAAGGAACCTAAGTGTTCATAAACAGACCATCAACTAGATAAGATATAGTATATATATACAATGGATTATGACTTAGCCATAAAAAAAAAAAGAATGAACTCTTGCCATCTGCAACATCAGTGGATCTAGAGGGTGTTATGCTAAATGAAATAAGTCAGACAGAGAAAGACAAATACCATATAATTTCACTTGTATATGGAGTCTAAAAAACAAAATAAACAAATAAAGCAGAAATAAACTCATAGATACAGAGAATACTTTGATGGTTGCCAGATGGGAAAGGGTTGGGGTACTGGGTGAAAATGGGGAAGGCATTACAAGGTAGAAATTCGTAGTTACAGAATAGTCTTGTACAGCATAGTACAGCATAGTATATATAGTCAGTGATACTATAATAACTATGTATGTTATCAGATGGATCTTAAATTTCTCAAGGTGATCACTTTCTAAGTTATATAAATGTCTAATTGCTATGTTGTATACCTGAAACTAATATAATATTGCATGTTAACTGTAATTGAAAAATAAAAATTATTTTTATAGAAGATACTAATGAGAGGGGAAAAAAGAAAATATGATGACAACAATAAATCAGCAATCTCAGTAAAGAAAAAGATTATAAATAAATCCAGTGACAAGCTGAAATTCTAGAGATAAAAAGTAAAATAACTAAAATAAAAATAACTAAAATAATAAGGGTTCAATGGTAGGTTTTGTATGACAGAAGAAGTAATCAAAGAACGCGAAGGTAGATAAATAGAAAATACAAATAAACAGAAATTTTTATGGAAAAAACAAGAGAAAAATGTTATTATGTACAGGGGAAATAATATGATTAATAATCAATATATCATCCGAAACAGTAGAGACCAGAAAAAAATAGATGGCATAATCAAAGTACTGAAATAAATGGAAAACTACTATCACCCAAGACTTCTACATCCAAAAATGTTCTAAAATTGATTGTGATGATGGTTGCACAACTCTCTGACTACACTAAACACCATTGTAATGTACACTTTAAATGGATAAATTGTATGTCATATAAATTATATTACTATAAAGTTGTTAAAAACAAACAAAAAATTTCTACACACAACAAAATTATCCACCAAAAATTAAGCCAAAATAAAGCTGTTCCCTGATAAAGGAAGACTGAAAAAAATTCATTGCTAGCTGATCTTCCTTACAAGGTAGTTTTTTAGGCTGAAAGGAAATAACACCCAATAATAACATGAATGCACAGGCAGAAATAAACAGCATCATAAATATGTGGGTAAATATAGACCATACACATGTTTTTTCAGTTATTTTCTTTAAAAGACATGATTGTATATAAAACAAGAACAAATGACTCCAAAAACATGCTCAATTTCAAGCACTACCATTGAGCCCTGTTGACTGAAAAAATGGAAACATGATGGACTATAGTCATTGCTTTAAAAGTGCTTACAAACTGAGAGAAAAAAAACACTCAGAAAAACTATTGATGTGTATACAGGGTCTGGCAGAAGTAACGCCTGCTTGAGTGTGGTTGGTAGGATGAATGAATGTTTCACATGAGATGGACAACAATTTGCACATTTCACCTAAAATATCATATGGTGTGTCTAAGTGTGATACTGTTATGTTATAGAATTACATGCTTATAATTTTGTAATAAAAGAGTTTGTAATAAAACAGGTGGCGTGTTATTTGTGCCAGACCCTGTTATATATGTATTTTATATGTATATAATTGTTTTATATGTATTATACATACAATATTTATACATGCATGTTTTAGAGAATATTTCATAAGATTTAAAATAAATCAGCTTTATTTCTTACTCTAGATGCACACAGACCACTGGAATTACACTCTTTTTCCACCTAGGATTTGGTAGAAATGATGGAAAGCTGCAAAGATGGTTAAACTTTCACCTCTAAGTCCTTGGCAATGGTGTGAATGTTAATCCATTTTGTTACTGATATCACATCTCACAAGTCTGGGATTTTAGATAGTATGGTGAGTGAGTTTGATATAGTTCCTGAGAAATCAAGACAAATGGGGATTTTTGCCATAGTCATCTCTTAGTTTCCACTTAAAAATAGGTGCCTGTCTCAACATCTTCTAGCCCATTCTTCCTCCAGCATACAGAAATGTTTTTATCAGTTCTTTCCCCAGTTCAAAAGCCCTCGGTGATTTCTCACTGAACATTTTTTAGCCTATCGATTGGGCTATCTGTGATCTGAATTTAACCATTTTTTCACTCCTGTTCACAGAATACTTATAAGCTAGTGTGTTCACAGTGGACCATTTCAACAAAGAAAATTATTGCCAAAAAGAGGAAATATGAAAGAAAGGCAAAGAGAGGCAAAGACAGAATGAAGGCTAAAAGGCAAAAACAAATAAATCGCCACCACCACCACCACCACAACAACAATAAAAAAACAGGAAGACACAGAAAGGAATATAGAGTTGATGAAATTATGAAGTTACAAGGTATCACTTGTCTTGGGTACTTAAACCTTCGTAACTTTTTATGATGAGAATAAGTCAGACATGCCAACCAGAATAAACAGAACTTTGAATGCTATGAAATGATGACCCCCACCAAAAGTATCTTCTCTACTGACCTAACTTGTATTTAAGAAATGCATCTTGAACAAGTTAAAAGATTATATCACTTTAGAAGGTATCAGCAAAAGATTTGGTGTTTCAATATGTTTAGTTGGGGAAAATGTGAAATAATTAACTAGACTACCCTGGATTCCTAATATACTTTAGGATCTGAGCGACATAATTAGTCTTTCCCTGACATTTAGGAAACATGGTCAGAAGAAGGTCTATTTACCTCTCCATTGACTGTGACCCTTTCCACTCTATTCTGTAGAGTTATAAAACATTAAGCAGAAAAGAGACTACTCTTTTTAATTTATTTATTTTCATCCTTTCCCAAGGACATGATTTTAGAGAGAGGGGAAGGGAGGAGAGAGAAGGAGAAAAACATCAATGCAAGGGAGAAACGTTGATTGGTTGCCCCTTGCAGGCAACCCTACAATGATCTAACCCTGCAACCTAGGGATGTGCCCTGCCTGGGAATCAAATCTGCAACCTTTCAGTTTATGGGATGATGCCCAACCAACTGAGTCACACTGGCCAGGGTGAGAGTACTCTTTTTTATTAGAACCTTAAGAGGAAGTTACTTTTCTAGGTTATCCTCATGCTTTTGCTCTTTTGGCTTTAAACAATCCTTTGCTGCTTAATCAGTAGGACCAATTTTACCTTGTGGATTCACCTCTTCTCAAACCCATGGATGGGCCTCATTTTATTTTTATTTTCTAAAACAGATAGCCAATGCTACTATATTTTCTTTAATACCACGCCTAGTAAGTTCTTATTCTTAGCCTGAAGCGTAGAGGAACTACCCAATTTACTCCTATAAAACTAACAAGCTAACCCATCTTCAGAAACTGGCCTGATTGATATCCAGCTGTTCTCTCAGCGCAGAGCTCCAAGGGAATGGGACATCGGAGGGGAACAGGTTGATGGGAGAAAGTGAGTGGGAAAGATTGGGAACACGTGCTATTGCCAAAGCCCTCGAAATCTTGTCCGGTGAAGAGATGTGAAAGACTGCGGCCACGGTGCTGGTAGAGGACAGGGCGCGGCCGTGCATAATGAGACGGGAGCCCAGCGACGCTGTAAGAGTCTTCCAAAAGAAGGGCAAGCCAAAGAAAAACGCCCTATATTCCATAGTGTTGCCATGGGATGACCTTATCAATAAAGTTTGATGACAATAATGGTAGTAGGCAGGTGAGTAAACAGTAATTGTCAGCTCAGATGGAGACTTGCAAAACCTCTTACCCTTCATGAAAAGGTTCCTGTACTTTTCTCTCTCTATGAAGTCAGTAAAATTGACCTATTCAGGGCTTTTCTAACTTTAACAAGTGTGATTTAGTCACACTGTTCTGAATTCTTATTTCTTTCCAACATCATCCATCACCTTGGGGAGAAGAAAAGAATGGAACAGTAAAATAGGAAAGGCTTTATTCTTAACTACTTCTTATATTCTTCTCTCATCATCGAAGAACTACCCACCTCCCTGCCAAACACCAGGAAAAAAATGAGGTGGATATGTGCCTCCAGAACCTCCTGGGTGTTAAGGGATGGATTGAGCAGGATGATTTGGGGGCAGTTATTTGCCTTTGTTTCTGGGTGTATGTGTTTATTTCCATAAAAGTTTTGTTTTTCTTTGTGCTGTGAAAGTGTCTTAAAAGAAGTCATTAAAAATATTTACGTGCTAAACAAATATCTAACTGATACATAGCTAATCGGTATGTTTATTATTGAAAATATAGCCTTTCCTTTGTATCACACTTTTATCCCCCCCGCCCCGCCCCACCAAGGCAGACGTGCAGTGGCACACGGAGGGGAGAGGAATGGGAGCCACAGAGGCCTGCCCTGATGAGAAGCAGTACACAGTCGCCAACGTGGTGTGGAATTGCCTGGTTCTAAGGAAAAGCAAGCAGGTTTTCAGTTGGTTTTATTATCATTTTTCAGTTCTCCACAGACCGCGTGCCTCCTTACAACCTGCCCCTGGGGCAGACCACACCCCTGTCCAGCCCTCACCTTGCTCTGCCACTGGTGTTGAGAACAGACAAGACATACACATTGAGTCCCAAGAAACCTTTACACAAATTAAGACACATACAAACATGAAAAGATAGTTATATTAATATAGGATCTCCTCCTTTAATTATAACCCCTGGTTCTTTCTGAGAAAACATGTAATATAGGGACAAATATGTATCTTTTATTTGTAACTATGCATGTACTTTCATGGTTTAGTCCACGGTTAACAATTCTTATTCCCTTAAAAATATGAGAGAGAGGGAGGGAGATAAGTAGACAGATGGCAGTCAGACAAGCTACTCCCAGCTCCTCATATGGATATCATGTCATTTTTACCTCTCAGTGCCTCATTTTCCGTAGTGATAAACAGAGGATAGTAGCAGTGCCCACCTCATAGGGCTCCTAGAGGTTCAGTTAAATGATGCACATGAAGTGCTTAGTCCAGCATAGGTCATGTCCAGTAATCACCAGCTATTAATATTACATAAGATAACCTTTTATTACAGAGACTTGGGTATGTTTTTATATGCCCCATGTCTCTTTCACCAGATTTCCTCACTCCTCCATATTCGTCAGGCAGAGGAGGGGCAGGTGCAATGTCCCTTCCTGCTGGTGCTGTAGTGGGCACAGGACCCAGCTGCAGCTAATGGAAGCCAGCATCGTCTACGGGCCACGCTCTTGGAAGTGTTTCACAGACATTCACTAATTCAGTCCTCCTGTTCCTTTTGAGGATGAGGAAACCAAACTCCAGGCACAAGCACAAGTTCAAGTTAAATAATTTTGAAGGCGAGTTGGCTTCATAAAGTGAGCACCACTGTTCTGTTCTTTTCTCACCTGTGGTACCTGTCGTTGTAAGAAGGACTGCTGTGTGCTTCGCCACTACAGGGGAAAACGTCCCAGTGCATTTCGTCATTCCCAAGCGTAAGAAGCACCATTATTGTATATCAAATATGATATACAATATTTCATTATTTCATTGACAGATTCTCCTCTCTTCATCTTAAAGAAGACTGTCATTGCTCTAGTTATTATTGGGCCTTTTTAGGAGCCTTTCTTTGTGAGAGTTCCTTCCTTTTATACCCCTATCCTTCACTGCCCAAGAGAGAAAACCGAAATAAGAGCGGAACCCTCTTTAGTATTTAAAAACTAAACTTCAAAAGAAAACCCATTCCCAGAGAATACAATAATACTGCAACATCTTGCTTCGGGGATCTATTTGCCTTCTCTAGGCTACAGCTTTCCTAACATTTCAGTTCAGAGTACATCGCTCCTTTTATGTTACCACCTGCATGGCTCTCTGCACCTTTAGTGCCAATAAGCATGAGAAAATTTTATATCGAGAGTAATTGTAACAGGATTTAATCATGTTGTTGGAAGCAAAGGTCCAGCAACCTTAATGATAATGTTACAATAGAGAACTCTGGAAATGGTATAAGTAGGTAAAATACTGTAAATTGAAGGTGCCTTATGCCTGTAATATACACTTTAATAGCCATTCAAAGCCAGGCACCATAAAAATATGTCCAGCATCTACAAGGCATTAAACATTAAGCAAACCTCTGAAAAAATCCAAAACCCGAAGTACTCTATCATGTTAAAACCCAGTCTTGCCCTGGCTGGTGTGGCTCAGTTGGTTGGAATGTTGTCCTGTAGACCCAAGGGTCACGAGTTTGATTTTCGGTCAGGGCACATACCCAGGTTCAGGGTTCGATCCCCTATCTTGGCATGTACAATAAGGCAACTGATCAATGCTTCTTTCTCTCTCTCTCTCCCTCCCCCGTTTCTTTCTCTCTGAAAGCAATGAAAAAACATTCTTGGTGGAGGATTAAAAAAAAAAATCATTAGAAAACTGAGTTACAGTGTATTAGGAAGAGTTTAAGAAATCAACAGTAAAAGAAGAAAAATTACAATTTAAAATTTACTGTATCTTTCAACTATTTGAACAAATGAAACTTCATAACATTAGTTCATCTTACTGGATGGTATGGGAAGACTGGCATCCTGAGATCAGATGGCAAATTTTATATGCGTTAGGTGACTAAGAGTCTGGTGTGACCCTAATATCAGGTTGACCAGGAAGCTAGTTCATGGAGGTCTTCTACCTATTCTTTAAGGGCTAATCCGTACATTAAATAGTTCTGACAATGCTGATTACAACTCTTTCTAAAGAACATTGCAAATGTTAATGCACCAGCCTCCAAAATACCCTTTTGGAATAACATGAAAAATAATATTCAAACAGTTTAGACTTATATAATCCTTTTTCTCTGAAAGTCTCTAAAGGCATCATAAACATTAAGAACATGAACAGAAGTCCTAATAAATAACAGCCAGACCTCAAACACAAAAGACGCCTAGCCTCGTTTCGTAGGTGCCGAGATTTAGTCACAAATTGACCAGGAAAATCGCCTCGGACTAAAGAAGCAGTCAGCAGCTGAGCCGGCAGCAGAAATCAATGCTTTCTGATGCTCTTGTCCCCATTCCAGACACTGTACTTTTTCCTATAGAAGCAAGAGCCATTCCATCTTTGCTCTTGGGATAACATTTCACATTCGCACAACTGCCTAGAGTTCTCCACTTTGCCTACATCAGTTATCCCCAGTATCAGGAACTTGGAGCTTCACTTCAGATGACTATTTTAGGTATAGACATAAATATTTGTAATGGCTGGCTTTCGATGTTCCAAATCATACCTGCCTGTATTAGATTTTGTAAGTGCCTAACAAGATTAAGAATGGTTCGGTTCTTTTTCAGCACGCCTACAATCGGACCCTTTATTGAATTCCAAACTTGCGAAAGCAACTGACAAGAAAAAAAAAATCCAATTAGATGATGTCACTAAATAAGAATTTTTTTCTTCAGACTGTTGGTAAATATTTACCCAAAGTTGACTTGTGTTCAATCCAACGTGTACTCTAAGTGTCTAATCTCTTTTAGAGCTGACAAAAATCTTCTCAAAGCCAAGTAACTAGTTTTTCATCTGGCTATAGATCTGGACGACTTTTAGTATTTCTCACTTAAAGCTGCTTTCATGAAACAATGTGGAGCTTTTCAGCTGTACTTTTGAAGGAAGGTGATGCTTTGCTTCCCTTTCATATGTGCCTGAAAGCACCTTCCCCAGCCAGCTAGCATCTGTGCTGCATGTGAACTTGCCTGCAGACTCTCCCAAACAAGGTGAAAAAAAATCATTAGTAGTCCAGATTTCAATCTTCTGCACAGCTCAGGTAACAATGAATGAGTAATTTGCCGCCCTTCACTTTGGCAAGCTGATGCCTAATGATTACCCAGGGACAGGATAATGGTTCCATAGTGATTACACTATGTTTTTCTAACCACTTTCAAAGGCCTTTGCTTTCAGACCTGCCCTAATGAAAAGAAAGCTCTGAAACTGGGCCAGGTCTTTATTAAAAATGTTCTGACAGACTCTGCTTCAACGAATGTATTCACTTCTCAGATTGGAACCTCCTCCAGAGGATTTGGGAGGCATGGGCTCCAGACTAGATATGATTGCCTGAACACTTCCGTAATGAGAAAATGAGGTGCTGGTTAATTCCATAAGCCGCTGGAAAGATTTATCATTTAAAGATGATACGATGGTAACCCATCTCTAGACAGTGAACTGGCTCAGGGAGAACGACACAAGACAAGAAGACAGAGCCATAAAAATCTGATGTTTGTTTATGTCACTGAGTTACTGTGCGATGTTACAGAAGTTAATCAAGATTTCTGAGTGTCTCAGTCACTGTAGGCAGTTAGCACAGCTGTCAATAACCTATTTTATCACTAGAAGAGATTGGTAGATGACGATGATAGATAGGAGTACAGATCGAGTGACTGTTGATAGAAACCACGACCTGTACCCGCGGCTGTGGCTATGCTTAGTGTCCTCTAAATTCTTACAGGTAAGAAAGTCTGTTGGGAGCACCTGAGCAGTCCCCAGTGCACCCTGCACACTGCTGCGGGAGCTGTTTCTCTGAAGCACAATGTAATGCGGCATCACTACTGGAATGCCTTACCGATGCCCAGTGTCTGTCAGAGGATGGTTTACTTGATATTCACCGGGGAAAATTTACAAATACAGATTATTTTTGTCCTCCTTTTGATTCAATGTTGTAGGAAGAGGGGGGATAGGGAAATAGGTATACAGATAACAAATCTATATTTTTTAGTAATATTCCTCAGGCTACCTGGGTAGATCAGGTTTGTAAACCATTGGCTAAAGAATCCACTGTAAACTCTTTGGAGAACTAAAGACCGTTTGCTGGAGGAAACTAGGAAACTATTATAAAAGTCCAAGCTAGGGTCGAAGAACATGGAGATGCAAAAATACAAGAAACAAAGCAGGTAGGAGGAGATCTGGATGTCACCTGGGGTTTTGGATCAGGTGTAGGGGGATGAAAGCCAAAATAAGGGATGTAAGATGAAGTACGGAAGTATCTGAGGCACGAAGTAGGAGGTGAAAGTGTGGGAAAAGTGATGAGTGTAATGGGTGCTGAGTTTGGGGTACATACGAAAGAGGCAGTTGGTTATAGTTGGTAGTCAGTTGGAGTTCGAGCTCTGGATGGAGCTCAGAGAAAGGTCCTGAGTAAGAGAGATGGCTTTGTGAGTCAGCGGTCGTGGGGATGCATAAGACAGCCTGCCCCAACCGCCCCTAGTTGTTCACTCTGTTCCCAGGGACACTGCATGAGGGCCTGCATGACCAGTTGTGTCCTCCTCTCCTGAGCGGTGAGTATCATTAGTGTTATGTGAGCTGTGTGTGTCACATGTCCAGCCACTTATAACGCTAGGGACAGTGAATAGGAGGTAATTAAAAACAGCTGGGTGTGTTCACCTAGCCAGGGGTGTCCAACCCGCAGCCCGCAGGCCACGTGCAGCTGAGGACAGCTGTGAATGAGGCCCCACACACGATTGTAAATTTACTTAAAACATTATGAGATCTTTTTGTGATTACATGTCACAATGTATTCAATGTGCAGCCCAAGACAACTCTTCTTCTTCCAGTGTGGCCCAGGGACACCAAAAGGTTGGACACCGCCAATAGACATTGACATGGCCCAACATGATGTCAGAACTTGGGTAAGAGGGAAATTTAGGCAGGGACCAAAGTTTTAATAAATGTTGGAAAGCAGTTTTGAAGTGAGCAGAGCCTTAAAGGTAAGAACAGGCAGAGGGAGAAAGTACAGATGACATGAGCTGTGTGCCTAGCATCGAAGAGTGTCAGAAACAGCTGATCTCCCTAATCCTCAAGCCGAGACATGTGGGAGAGTTTTAGGAGGTAGGAAAACATCTCAAATGACCAATCTACGCCAGATGTTACACTGGACATTAGTCATGATACTTCATTTCATTCTTCCCCAAATCAAATAAGATAGGTGTTACCACCTTTTTATTTTTAGAGGTGGGAGCCGAGACCCATAGATATAGGAGACCTGGCTATGTTTTCACAAAGGAAAGGACTAGACTGGAACACTCATCTCCTAAGTCTCACTACTGTGCTGCTGGGACTCCTTCAGTGCCCATCATTGGACATTTAATTTTGAGATTCTTTTATGTTCAAAACTATGTTAGACACTGAGGGTATAAAACATCAGTAAATAAAAGAGTTCCTTGCCCTCAAAGGGCCTACGATATGACGGAAATATTGTCATAATCATTTCTGCAGGAGAAGCGGTGGCTTATGCCAAAGCAATTATTAAAAACTGGTAATGTGGATTATAAGTTATTTTCAAACCTAGTGTAATCCTTTTGCCAAACACGAGGGGAGCGATCACTTTTCCCAGTGAATATAGAAGCATCTATATTTAGTCATCCTTTTGTTTTTGGATCTTAATCCAGCCCATACAACTTAAAGCTGTGTTTGTTTCTCTTAGAGGCAGCCTAGCTGCAGGCATTGTATGCGGTTCTTTAAGAGCCTTATGATTCTTTATTATCCCTTTGTGACAGTTTTCTCAGTTATGCAAATGGTATGCCAAGTGTAGTAGACTGAAATTTCTTCCATTTTCTCTCTGTCCAAATAGAAGTTGCCTCATCTGCATATAACAGTTCCCTTTGCAACTCAGTTGTAGTAGAAAATTGGAAGTCGTTTGTATTTGCATTTCCTGGGGATACAGACAAGAGTAGATGCCAATAATGGATGCTATAATTTGCTTCCTTCTCTTTGCTGCCTATAAATCTTTGAATATTTTTTCTACAATAGCAAGTAAAGAGATTCAGCAAGTGTAATGGGGAAAGAGGAGATGTAAATCTCAGCAGTGGCGGTGGATTCCAGCTATGAATATTTCAGAAACAAGACACTCTCTCTAAATGAAACACTAATGGTTTTTAAGATGCTGCTAGGCCCGATGCGCTTTTGATTTCATTTAATAACCCGAAGCGCCTGGCTGCACAACACGAGATCTGGTTGCTAGATTCTAAAAAAGTCTTCTCACTAATTTCCAATGCTGGCTTTAGTTGTGGTGCCAATTCTTGATTATCTACATACCACACAGGAAAAACACAGGTATGTACAAGTCAAAATTTAAATAATTTATATTTGGTTTTAAAATGATGCTCAGATACAAAAGGTCTCTCTGTCTTTCCTTCCCCACCTTCACTCTCTTTCTCTCTCTCTCTCTCTCTCTCACACACACACACACACAAATACGCACATTCACCCAAACTTACCCACAAATACCTAGCCTTTAGTCTTTTCTTCTTGAATCCTTTTTCAGTAGGTTGTGACTCAAGTGAGTGACAGTGATTAACTGAACATTGATATGAGAATGAACATTTTTGCACAAATGTAGATTTTAAAATGCTATGCCATTGATCAAATGTTAGTTGTTTTCTTACCTCTTCTATCCTACAAGTAATAAATTAGAAGAATTCAAAATTATTCAAGCTCCTTTTTTTCTAACTCACTTTGGTCATTTTTCTGCCTATTTTGCTGTAAATGTAAACCTTTATATATTTGATTGTTTCAGAAATTCTGGAGCCCAAAGCCAGACTACTTTGTTTACACTGTTTTTATTTTTAACATCTGCCAAAGCATGCAGCCTTTCTATAAGGTGTCTATTATTACTCTATGAGATGTTTAAATACCTTAATTGGTGTAAATGTTGTAAACTAACCCCAGTATACCTCATTAACTAGCTATATTCAGTAATACTACTACCAGGGAGAATTGGCAGGCTACTGTGCTTAAAGAAAATAATCCAAGAAGAAAAAAGGAAGAAAAGATACTAAATAAAAATTAACACCTAGTAGATGAGTTTACACTAAATTCAAAAGAATGCGGAGATTACACGTGTTTGATTTCTCACTACAAATCTCCAAATTTGAAATCAATGAACTTGTTTGAATTACTCTTCACTCTCTACCTTGGCTACGTCATTCTCAGCCTAATTATCTCTTTTCTCTTCCTACCAGACAAGTGTCATCTTCTCCTGTAGTAGAGCTGTTGGTGCCCAGCCCAGATCCATTTTGGCAAAAGGCAGCGTCTTCAACCTGCAGCTGCTGTGAGGATTGGCCACTACCTGCTCACATAGAGCCTCACCGCTTACCCGAGGACTCCCTCCCACGGACAGGAGCCTCCTTGCTCAGAAAAGTCTGAAACATTGTTCTCTGTCTTGGGAGCTGGCTGATAAGGAGAGACAAAGGCCATCTCTTGCCTCCGGGTAGGGCAATTTAGTGTGCTATTTATGCTTTAGAATTCATCACAGCCTCCCTGAGGGCAGACTTCTGCTATATCTCTACCTAACCTCATCCCCTGCCCTCTGTTGCTTTCCTCACTAACAGAAGGTTTCTCCTGAAAAGTCCCTTTTTGAATCATTTGCACAAGGCTCCCTCTCTCTGGCTCTGCTTTTAGAAAACACCACCTAAAGTATTTGGTACCAGGAATGATCCTAGAAAGCAGTCTCTAAGAATGGAGACTGGAGTTAGACCATTCACCAGCCAGACAGCAACAAAGACTCCATTACTGTTGATTGGTAGGGTATTGATCATCCTTGACCTGCTGTAGCAATTCACCTGCTGCAAATTTCACCTCTGGTGATCCTGGATGGGATACAGGTGGACATAGCTTGTGTAATGTTTCTGATGCTTAAGAGTTTCATGGTAAATAATAACTATAAGGACTGTGGTATTTGGTAGCTATTACTAAGTGTCATTAATGCCTTAAAGAGAGAAATGACAGGTTCAGGCTCCATCTCCAATTTCAAGTAAAGCATGCTAGCCTGGCCGCAATCAAAGGGCGGACAAGGCTGACAACCGGGCACAAGGCTTAACTGCAAGCCTTCTGCCCTGGAAAGAGGAACCATTTAGCTGATTGAGATGAACTTGCACTCTGGAGACGAGCTTGCATTCCTATTCACAGTGCCTCAGCCAACGCTATGGTTTAAGGGTCTGATTTACCAGCATGAATTCTGTATAATATTGCTGTAAACCCAGACCCATTTTATCGCAAATGAGGTGTATTCCTCCTGTAATATACTACCTCATTCTGAAGCTGTGAGCCTAACAGAACATTAGATTGGTCACTCGAAGGTACAACTGAAGCTTGAAGATGACACTTTGTGAGGATATAAGTGATTCCATGGGGCCGTGTCTCTAACAGGTAGAATACATGGATCTGGTCATTGAAGAGTGGAGGTGGGAGTCACTCCACTCCCACAACTGAGAATTTGTTCTTTCTAACCCCACATATTTAGGCTCTGAGTACTTAGAGGACTCAAAGAGGACAGGTGCTCTTTAAGTTTTCAACTGCAACTAAAGCCACAGCTGCCATTGGTCATTCTGGGCTCCTTGTACCAACAGACCACCAAGAAATAAGGGAAATTACCATGCCGGTGCGGGTAATTGAACTCTGATAACCAAGAGGACGCAAGGTTTGTTGCATAGTAGGACAGGGAGTAGTATTTGTGGCATACAAGTTACCCATGAACCATATCTTGGTACTTCCATGCTCCATGTTAATAGTAAATGAGTAAATAGTAAATGGGTAAATACAGCAACCACGGCCTACTATTGTTACGGAAACTGAAATGACCAGACACCGAGGGGTTTAGGAGCATGATCTTTATTTACGTGCACGGGCCCAGAGGAGACAGACTCCAAATTCTGAGCCCAGAACAATAGCCCCGCACTCCTTTTATGTTGGGCCAAATGGGGAGGGTCTCGGGAGGCGTGGTATAGATTTGGTGCGAAGGGGCTTACAGAGGTGGGAGAGAAGCATTTACATTAGTCAGGGCAAATAGCATTTCATCTTTGGTATCAACCTTGATTCCTCTACACTATGATCTAGGTAACCAGGGATTCAGATATGTCAGGGATGAAGGTCTGGGTCACCTTACCAGGCAAGCTGCCTGGATTAACACCAGTGCTAAACAAGGCAGAGAGCAATCTAGAATGTGGTGGGGGAGAAGGAAACTGATGAGTACTAGTGCGGTAGGGTTTGTAGGTTATCTCAATAACCCTCCGCATATGTTTCCCCAGAAATCCTGGGGAAGAATCCTGGAGAAGTTATGCCATGATAATGTGAACTTAATGTAAGAGGCAAGTGGGTACGAGCAGTTGTAAATGGTGGGGTGTAGCTGACGCAGGTCCTATTTTCTTGGCCAGCGCACCCATCCCCCAACTACTGTGAGTGATGGCAGCTAACAGCCTGCAGTGATATTCCTGAGAATTGTTCCCGGCCGACAGAAGCCTCTTAATTTGAAAGTGCCTAGGAATTTATGCCTAGGGCCACCCTGGAGATTGTGGATTACTGATACCAGAACTGGACCTTTGCTTCAGAAATTCTCTTTTGTGTTCTCATAGCTCCTTCTTTTACTTTGTATCAAATACCTCTTATCATATCATTTAATACTTTGCAGTTGTCTTCGTCACTAACTATGAGCTCCAGGGACAATTTGTCTCTGTTTATCTAAAACAATTCCTGACACAGGCCATATAAAAGCATACTGAATGAAATGAACAAACAACTGAACAAATGAGGGAGCAGTCATTACTGCTGTCGGGTTGGCCGAATCTGGGCTAGGCTATGCTTTATTTTTGTCATTTAGATAGAAAACGTTTTTAAGATACTCATTACAAGAGATCAGTGGTTTCAATGCATGGAATTCTCAATCAAATGTAATTTCCAAATAACTTTTAGGCATTTCTCTTCTTTGTTTTTAGCTCTGCGCCTGAAGGTGGCAAAACTCAACTGATCAAATTGTGCTGGTCTCAGGGCTGCTCTTGCTCACTCTGCAGTGAGTATAATACACCATATCCTCCTGCAGCGGAGAGGAAACCCTCTGGGGTAAAATTTTCCAAAACTGAAAAAAGAAAATCTCTGTTTTACAATTTCTTCTAATGGTAAAATCCCACCAGGCTTTTTCCTATGGGAAAATCCCATTAGGTTTTCTTTTGCTTTATGTAGGAAGCCGTGATTTCTACCTCTTCTAAAATAGCTTAGGCATACATATCAAAAATGAGCAAACAATTCTCAAGAAAGATTTGCAAATTTTCTTCATTTTTCCTCTGTGCAGATTTATAGAGGCCTTACTGGGAAAACCTCAGAGACTTTAGCTAGCAAAACTTGCTTTGTGGGATAGTTCCCAATTGCTCCTTCAGATTCACTTCTCACTTCCCTCCCTTCTCTGTGACCTAGCAGTCTGACCTGGGAGGACTGCACCAATGACAGAACTTTTAAAATTATTATTATCAGGGCTAATTATTTTTTCACACATTTATTGGCTATAGGTATTTTCTTGATAATTTGTTTATTATTTTATTCCACAAGGATATGTCTCTTTTTAGAATGTTTTTTAAGAGTTATATTCTGTTAAGATTTTTAATCCAACATCTTATGTATGTTGTAACATTATCCCTAGTTTTCTGTTTACCTTTCAGTCTTTTCAAACTGTACATGAATCTTTATTTTTATATTCTTTAGTGGTTTCTGTGTTATGGGTTACTGAAAACAGCCACTTGCTTAGATGCCCAAGGACTGAAGAACATCAGATTTCTTTAACTTGTCTCTTGCAGAACAGATCAAAGCCATTGCTTTTGAAAAGAGCTTCCCTGTATTTTATTTGGAGCTGTGTAGTAGCCGAGCTTCCCAGCTATTTTGTGGAGACTGGAGGCAAGTGCACCCATGGAATTACTGAGACATCTCGTCCCCTGATCCAAGGAATGCTAGGAGCTTTCCAGGCCACTCAGTAAATGGGCCGGAGTAATATACCCAATGTGGAGTATGTTGCCTCAAAATCCAGAGGCCCACAAGACATTTTGCCTTTTATTTATGGTTGTGAGAAAGACCAGTTTAAAACAACTTGTCCTTCATTTTAGCTGGCGTCTCTCAATATGCCCTAGAGTACTGGACCCCTAGACATTTCGATGAGGCAGGCGGTCCCTAAATTTTTGTTGAATTTATTTCTTACCTTCTGACACACAAATTCCTTAGCAAAGTCTTGAGGAGTTATTACTTCTTGTTCGCTAGGTCAAGTCAGCATAATGTCATCAACATAATGGACCAGTGTGATATCCTGTGGAAAGGAAAAGCAGTCAAAATGCCTGCTAACTCAGTTATGATCTAGGACTAGAGAGTAAATCCCCCTAAGATAGGACAGTGACAGCGTATTGCTGGCCTTTCCAGCTGAAGGTAAACAGCTTCTGGTGGACTTAATGATGGGTATGCAGAAAAAAGCATTTTCCAGATCAGGGGCTGCATACCAGTTTCCAGGGGATGGATAAGTTCTTTCAAACAATGAAATCCTATCTAGCACGGCAGCTGCAGTTGGAGTAACTACCCAGTTAAACTTAAAATAACTCACTGTCATTCTCCAAGATCCATGTGTCTTCTTCACAGACCAAATAGAGGAGTTGAATGGGGTGGTGGGTATCACCACCTGGCATCTTTCAAGTCCTTGGTAAGGGCACTAATTTCTGCAATCCCTCTAGGAATGCATGTTGTATTGCTATTGGTTTACTATTTCCCTAGGTTGAGGCAGCTTTAGTGATTTCCACTTGGTCCTTCCCACCATAATAATAGCTCTCATTCTGCAGATCAGGGAACCAGTGTAGGGGGCTGCCAGTTGCTGAGCATGCTTATCCCAATTATGCCCTTCAGAACTGAGGAAGCAACCACAGAATGGATTGGGGGGCCAGTTAGCCCCACTGTGCCTAAGATATGAACTAAACCTTCATTGATCAGCTGACTGCCATAAGTCCCCACTCTACCTGGTGGACCACAGTGATGTTTGGGATCTCTTAGAATCAATGTCAGTTCAGAGCTAATGTCCAGTAGTTCCTGAAAGGTCTGATTATTTCCTTTCCCCAATGCACAGTTACCCTGATGAAAGGCCATAGGTCCTTTTGGGGAAGGTGGGGATAAAGAATAATAGTAGAAACTTCTGGCAGTGTATCAGGTTCTTTCCTCAAGAGGTCCTTCCTCAAGAGGGCCTCCCTTGCATTTAAAGGGTTCTGGGTCTGCAACCTGGCTTGAGTCTGAGATTTGGGCTGTGACTCTGTGCTTTTATGATTAAAGTTATACTTTTATTCCCTTTACCTGGGATTTTTCTGCTTATACAGATCAAATAAGAATTTAGCTGGCTTTCTATCTATTTCACTTCTAGGACTACCATAATCAGCTAGCCAGTACTATAGGTCAGCTTGCGTCTACTCTGATTGTCGCTGTCGCTTTTATCCATTGTAGAGCCACACTCGCCTTTCTTTTGACAGTTGAGGGCCACCACTTGGCCCCTGCTGCCCTGGGATCCAATTACTGCATTGCATTTAGGTTTCCCAATTCAGTGATCATGGATTCCTATGTAAGGTCTGACCTACAGGGACAAATAATCACTAAACCCATCAGGGATGCTGGGGCTTCCCTCACAAACTTATTCCTCATAGTTGTGGTGAAAGGTGTGTCTTCTGGACCCTTCAAGGGTGGGTGAATAGGTTGTAAGTGTGAAATCTGCCCTAACGTTCCAACCTTACCAAGTCTTTGAAACCCTTCCTCTACCCACAAGGTTGTCCGACCTTTTGGCATCTCTGGGCCACACTGGAAGAAGAAGAGTTGTCTTCAGCCACACATTAAATGTACAAACACTAATGAAAACTGGTGAGCAAAAAAAAAAAGGTTTTAAGGAAATTTACGATTTTCTGTTGGGCCGCATTCGTAGCCATTCTGGGCCACATGCAGCCCACGGGCCGCAGGTTGGGCACCTCTGTGTGATTAAACTGAGGTGGGTCCAGCATTTCCAGCTTGCTCACTGTGGTCTATCTTATGGGTCATGTTTCAACCAACCAACCAACCAACCAACCAAACTACTAGAGGCCTAACTCTTCAAGAGGCAGCATTAAGTGCAGAATCTCTATTTAGTCCATATAGATGAATTTGGCTCAGTTTAGCTTCATACTCCTGATACCATTATCCCACATCTTTATTATCCATTCTGTATAAATTAGAAAATTCCTGTAATTTTCTAGAGTATATTACACCTCCTCGTGGGTCATACTTTGTACCTCAGCCTTAGGGGCCTACTGGGAATTAAGTTAAGTTATAGGTCTAGTAGAGAAAAGGAGTGGTGGTAGGGGTCAGGAAGATAATCGGCATCATCTTGAATGGGGGAGGCTGTGACAGTTTCATCAGGCAATGCAAGGTTAATCCCTTCGTATGGTGATGGAAAGCTGCTTCTACTGGGGACATGGAGGCCCCTTCATTTGAGGTGGAGAAGCTGCTTCCTTCGGCCAAAATGATCCATCAGTGTCCCCAGCTTCCTCAAGGTATTCTCGCACACCCCCGCTCAACCTTTCAGGATCCATTTCTGTCCAATCAATGCCCTAATTTTAATTGCAGACATTGTACAAAGCTGGCAGTTCAACTTGTATTGAGATTCAGCCAGTTGTAGGCTGAGATTCTGCATTTGATTTTCTGCAACCTGAGCCCTGCTGCTACAGGAGATATATACGCTCTGAAGAGCACACATAAAAGCTTTCAGGTTGCTTGTGTGGCAACTGAACTGGGAATCTGAATCCCTAAGGTTTGTTTTTTTTTTTCTTTCTAGCAACATTAGGAGCAACCAGTCAATTTCCTTATACTTGTTAGTTTTATAGAAATGTTCAAAAGTATCATATACAAGCCACTCAGACCGTTGCTTCTTCTAAGCGATTGTTTAGGAGTCTCCGAGAGTAACATTTTGCTCATGCATATGCCCAGATCATGCTACAGACACAGTGCTGTCTTTACTACTGAAGTCATCAGCATCTTCAGATATAATCAGATCCAAGAGCCTGTTCCAGAAACCTGAGAACCAATTCAGAAAACTCATCCTTATCATTCTATTCCTTTAAAATCACTCTCAGTACCAAAAATCTGATTTAGCCAGGGTTTCCCAAAGAAACAGAACCAGTAAGGTAGAGATGGAGATGAAAATGGAGGTAAAGATGGAGGGTGAGGAGAGGGAGAGTGGGAGAGGGAAATTACTGAGACTGAGCAAGAGACATGAGGAATTGGCTCATGCAGCTATGAAAGTTGCTACAGCTCAGGTCTGTAGGGCAAACCAGCAAGCTGGAGACTCAGGAGAGCCAATGGTTTAGATTTAAACTTGAGTCTGAAGATCTGAAAACCTGCAGAGCTGGTAATATAGTTCTAATTCAAACGCCCAGTGGGCTTGAAACCTGGGAAGAGCTGATGTTTCAGTTTGAGTCCAAAGGCAGAATAAAAGCCAATATTTCAGTCCTCATGCTGTCAAGAGCCCTCTTACTCATGGGAGGGTCAGCCTTTCATTCTATTCAGGCCTTGAACTAATTAAATGAGGCCCATCTACTTAAGGGAGGGCAATCTGCTTCACTCAGTTTATCGATTTTAATATTTACCTTGTCCAAAAACACCCTCACAGAAACATCTAGAACAATGCTGATCAAATATCTGAATTCCCTGTGGACCAGTCAAGTTAACACATAAAATTAACCATCACAATGAACTTTCCCTAAGTAAAAAGGCCTTAGAGTCTTTAATACCAAGTATTACCAATGTACATGTTATTTTTGTTGGGTACTTAAGTCTCAATTTGTTTTTTCCTCCTCCCCAAATTAATCGATATTACCCTGTTGTTTAATGCAGCAAGTGTTTTTTAAAGATTTATCTACTTTTTGCCAATTTATTTGTTCAGTTACCCTTCTTTCATCTGAAGCCTTCTTTACTGATTCAATATTCTTTTTTATGAAGAATATTCATTAGAAATTCCTTCAGGGCTGGTCTATTGGTACTGAACACAGTCTGTTTTTAACTGTGAAATGCCCACTTTGATTTCATTCTTAAATGATAGTAAATGAGAACAAAATCTCATTTTTATGACAATTTAATTTTTTCTCAGCTCATTCCCTAAGAATGAGTAATTCATTGTCTTTCCTTTTTTACTGGGTTAACCAAAAGCCTGTTTAGTTTTTCCCATAAAAGGCACATTTTTTTATTTTCACCAATAACTTTATTGATTTCGATATTTTGAGTATGTCAGCTATCTCCCATGTGGTATAACATTGATTGTTCTCAATTAATGTCGTGATTTGATTGCTATCAAGTTCAATTGGTCTACCCGACCATGGAACATCATCCAGTGAGAAATCTCCCGCATGAAACTTGGCAGACCACTTTTGACACATTTGATCAGTCACAGCACCTTCTCCATACACTGTACAATTTTTGTTTTTGCTTTTCAGTTGCATGTTTGCCTTTCTTGAAACAATAAAGCATACTATGCTGAAAATGTGTATTTTCTTCCATCTTCAATATTAAAATAGCTACACAGAAATTCATCAATTTTGATAACATTTTTTGAATGCATGCTGATATGACAGTTGTCACAATGCTGTTTTGAATGAAGTTAAAGACAACTAAGCACTACCAGAGCCATTTTACGGAAAAAAACCCGAATAAACTTTTTGGCCAACCAAATATTATTGCTGCTGAGAAAACAGCCATGTCCAATGGTTGGTTGTGGTCTGTCTCTTCTTATGGCTTGGTTCTAAAATCATTTATTTGCCTTTGTTCTTTTAGAGACTGTGAGGACTGGAGTGTTTTATTATTTTTGGAAAATTCTCAGCCATGCTCTTAATAGACTCTTCACTATTTACCCTCCTCTGAAACATCTTTGAAAATATGTGGAACTTTCTCATTTAACCTCCATGTCTCTTAAATTCTCTTTTATATTTTCCCATTTCTTTTTCTTTCTCTGATTCTGTGAATGATTTCTTCAAGTTTATTTTTTTATTCACCAATTCTATCTTTAGCCATATCTAATTCTTTTGTTCTGTTTTAGTGATTTTTAAATTTTTTTACAAGTTATGTTTTATTCTTTTTCTCCTCAAATTTGGTCCATTTTTTATTAGTATGCATCTTGTATGTTCAGTAAAAATTATGGGGAGCAAAGCAATTAACTGGAACCAGATATAAAGAAAATGAACATCCTTAAAGCAAATGCTCAAGTGTCTTTTTAATTCTTTTAAGCAACAATGGATTTATACTTTATGATGCTTTTGTAACCAGCTAACATTTTTATAATAATATATTTTGGAGATCTTTACATACAGCATATATATATCTACCTAATCTTTTTCTTATCGTTGCAAAGTATTCTATTGTATATATTTTTGATAACATTGTATTACATTTGATTCATTCATCTATTTTAATTGGTTTAAATATAATTATCTTTTAGTGTGTTTTAATCTTATTCCTAAAGTGCCTGGGGTTATGTTTTGTTGTTTGCTCTTTTTGTGGATGCAACTTTTTGGCATAGACTTTTTTTCTACATAGATCCCAGGCCAACTCAACAAGGTTCTTCTCATTTCACTTTGCCAATGGATGGGTCTTGCCTTGCTACTGCTTCACTGAGGGCATAGCGCTTTACGTGCCCTGTCTTTGTATGTGTGTCTGTGAGAGTAGGGTTTGCCAGTCTTACTCTCCAACTCAAGCAATCCCCATGCCGTATTTTTTGTCCATAGTGTTCATTAAGTTATTGTTCATCAAGTCTTATTATTCCTCTGAAAAACAAGACTGACTAATATCTCCTCAAGCTGCCGAAGGGTCAGCATTAGTTTACAAATATGACTTTCAATTTCCTCCTTGCTCTTAGCCCCCGGGGATTTTACAACTTCTTTGTGAGTGTGGCTATGAATTTTAGCAGTGTCTGTTATCTTATTATCCCATACTTACAGGTGTTTGCAGTTAAAGATTTTTAGGATTTCTAATTATCTGTAATATTTCTAGACATAGAAGTCCCACAGTTTCATCCCTTAGCCTTAGAAATGTCTGAGTACCGCTTGTCTTTGTAACTCTCCCTAACTCTGGACACCGCTTATCTTCATTTGTTCTTGACAGTAAAAGGGGGCTAATTTAAGTTTGAAATTTTCACATGGGGGGTGATCTGCCTGTTGGAACTTCAAAGTGAAAGTGAATATGCCTAGTGTACAATGCCAAGGACATATCTGGAAAATATCTTTATTATTCCTCACCTATCTTCACCTCTCTCATATGACAAGGGCACTTCTGTTTCAATTTCACGTGTTATGTACAGGGTCCAGCAGAAGTAACACCTGCTTGAGTGTGGTTGGTAGGGTAATAATATGGGTGCAATAATTTATAGTTTTAATTTGAATATTTCACCTAAAATGTCATATGGTGTGCTTGAGTGTGATATTGTTATGTTACAGAATTATATGCTTATAATTTTGTAGTAAAAGATTTTGTAATAAAAAAGGGGGCGTTATTTGTGCCAGACCCTGTATTTTATAATTACATTTGAAGCAGTGAAACATAGTAGAAATAATAGTGACTAGTGTGAAACAACCTGAATTATAGTTTAAGCTCTGCTACTAAATTGTATGACCTTGAATTATCTACCTCTTAGTGCCACTGTTAATTTGTATGAAACCTCACACTCTGTCTATGATTACATTATTCTAGACCTTGCTACTTCTAAGAATTTCTTCTAGCTACCAAAAGAACAGAATGATTAAAAGCTGAAAGGTTTTATATTTTTTGTTTCTAAAAGTATAATTTGTAAAGTCATTCATAAAAATTAAATTTAAAGGTAGCCTTTAGTGTCTGTTTTTTTCCCCTATAAATCAGGAAAAAGGAGGCATTAGATACATTATACTAAAATTATTTAGAGTAAAAAATAAACTGACATGATACGAATAGGAAAAGTCTAGGCACCCAGACATACATGTATCTAGGTTACATAAAGGGCTAGAGCTAACTATTTTGATCTAGAGCATAGTTGAAGGAATCAAATATAGTCACAAAACATGTAATTAAACAACTACAGTGTTTCATTCTTTGAAGTAATTCACCATTTCAGCTATAGTCTCCCCTTAGCCTGTCTTTCCCACTTACTCATTCTTACCCCTATTCACACAATCCATTTCAGCCCAGAAAGAAACAGAAGTCCCTAGAGAAAGTCTCAGAATCCTGAGAGCTACTTGCACTATTTAGGAATTATATGCACATGTTTCTATGGCCAACTACTGCCTTTAATAAAACTGCTGGAAGGACATTTGTAGGTCTTTTTGCTTGTGGTCTTTTGAAAGTAATTTTAACATTTCAGAGGTGAATCACTCTTTCCATTTTGCCCTCTCAAATTTATATGGGTTCATTCTGTACTTTTACCAGTGATTAATGAGATTATTTTTTCTTTAATTTTTCTTAACAGTAGTAAAAGATCTCAAAACCTGCAATAAAATTTCCTCAAAGAGCATTCTCTAGACTCACTCTCTGGAGGCCTTGTTAGTAGGGAGCTGTACCTCCCATAGACTTCCAGTAGGTGGCAGGTACAATACTTCAAACCTCTCATAAATGAAACAAATCTCACAGCCCCATACATAAATGTAGATTGTTACTGTGTTTTAAATCTCAAGAGCAATTTAGAAAAAGGAGTAAAACTTTTGTTGATAGATCTAGTATCATATTACCATATAACTATCTTCTTATTTTTATCTTCTACTAAAAATACAAATGCAACAAATGAAAATATGTCTTTGTCAGGGAATGCCTGTAATTCCAGATTGCAAATTAAGCATTTAAATGTTGAATAATATAATCACCATGTTATAGATGTTAATTAAGGTGCTTAGTGAACAAAGATACATTTAGCAATTTTTAAATATACATTTTGGAGGATGAGTAACTATTGTTTTATAGCAATTATAGTTTAATAGGCTTCCATTTATATTTTATTCATTTTTTTACAGATTCATAGGTGGCAGAAATGTAAATATAGATAGATAAATATATACATATGTACATACATCCATACTAAGATTTTTAAATCCATTCCTTTGGTTTTTAAAAATAATTAACTCCATAGTGTTTTCTTTAGCTTACTATAGCAATCAATTTCTACAGTTCATTTGGAAAGAAATTGCTCTCTGTGGCCGATGATGAGACAAAGAGGAAAGCTTAGGCCGGCCCCTGTAAATGAGAAATGAACACTCAGATTATACATCACCTGACTAGTAAGACGGATGTTTGTTTGTTGGTTTGTTTGTTGCCTTTTTTAAAACATATTTTATTGATGATGCTACTCAGTTGTCACATTTTTTCTCCCTTTTATCACCCTCCATCCTGCACCACCTCTCTCACCACCGTTCAACCCCTTAGTTCATCCCCATGGGTCGTACTTATAAGTTCTTTGGCTTCTCCATTTCCTATACTATTCTTAACGTCCCCTGTCTATTTTGTACCTATCACTTCTGCTTTTTATTCCCTGTACCTTTTCCCCCGTTCTCCCCCTTCTGCCTCCCCATTGATCTCCCTCCATGTGATCTCCATTTCTGTGTTTCTCTAGTTGTTCGCTTAGTGTTTTGTTTTTGTTTTTGTTTTTTAGGTTCAATTGTTGATAGTTGTCAGTTTATTGTCACTTTACTATTTATAGTTTTGACCTTCTTTTTCTTAGATAAGTCCCTTTAACATTTCATATAATAAGGACTTGGTGATGATGAACTCCTTTAACTTTACTTTATCTGGGAAGCACTTTATCTACCCTTCCATTCTAAATGAAAGCTTTACTGGACAGAGTAATCTTGGTTGTAGGTCCTTGCTTTCATGACTTTGAATACTTCCTTCCAGCCTCCTCTTGTCTGTAAGGTTCCTTTTGAGAAATCAGCTGACAGTCTATGGGAACTCCTCTGTAGGTAACTGTCTCCTTTTCTCTTGCTGCTTTTAAGATTCCTTATCTTTAATCTCAGGTACTTTAATTATGGTGTGCCTTGGTGTATTCCTCCTTGGATCCAACTTCTTTGGGATCCTCTGAACATCCTGGTCTTACATGTCCAGTTCCTTCACCAGATTGGGGAAGTTTTCCTTCATTATTTTTTCAAATAAGTTTTCAATTTCTTACTCTTCCTCTTTTCCTCTGGCACCCCTATGATTTGGATGTTGGAATATTTAAAGTTGTCCCAGAGGTTCCTAAGCCTCTCCTCACTTTTTTTTTTTAATTCTTGTTTCTTCTTTCTGTTCCAGTTAAATGTTTATTTCTTTCTTCTGTTCCAAATCATTGATTGGAATGCCGGTTTCCTTCCCTTCACTCTTGGTTCCCTGAGTATTTTTCTTTATTTCACTTCACATAGCCTTTAATTTTCCCTCTGGTTTGTGGTCATATTCAATCATTTCTATGAGCATCCTGATTACCAGTGTTTTGAACTCTGCATCTGATAGGTTGGCTTTCTCCTCATTGCTTAGTTCTTTTTCTGGAATTTTGATCTGTTCTTTGTCTTGGTGCAACTGTTATGTTGTAAGGGGTCGAGCCTTAGGTATTTGCGAGGGTGTGGCTACCTACTTTGCTCTGAATTGTGGCGGTATATGTGGGGGGGGGTCAGAGAGGGAACAATGCCTCTCGCTTGGTCTTGCCCCACTTTCAGTCACTTCCCCCACTACCCAGAAGCAAATTGGGCCCTTTTGGTGCTGGTTCCTGGGTGGATGGGTTTGTGTACATTCTAGGACCCTGTGGGTCCCTCCAAAGAACTCTCCTGTGAGGCTGGGAGTTTCTCTCACCACCTCAACCCCCACAAATTTTTACAGCCAAAGGTTTTGAGACTTTAGTTTCTCCACGCTGGAACCTGGGTTGTGCAATTTGTCTCGTTTCCCAGTTGTTTCTCCTGGCTTATCCGAATGGGAATGTGTGGTATCCTAGTCCACCAGCCACCGCCTCAGCCACCTGGTCCATTGCCTTGCCGCTCATCCTCTCAGCCCCAGCTGCCCCACTCTTCCCCTCCTACCAGTCTGGGTGAATGCTTCTTCTTTAACTCCTTGGTTGTTTGACTTCCATGCAGTTTGATTTTCTGGCAGTTCTGGTTGTTTTTGTTTTTAAATTGATTGTTATCCTTGTTTTGGTTGTGCAAGGAAACAAAGTGTATCTACCTCTGCCTCCATCTTGGTCACAAGTGCAGATGTTTGTTCTGAGGTGGGTAACTATGAAAGTTACAAAACAGCCCATCACACATTCACACACACACTTTTATTTAAAATATGTCCTGATGTGACACATCTAAGGACTTTCAGGAATATTTTTATTAACTCAGTGAGATATGTTCAAAGGATTTAAAAATAGTTTTAACTTCAGCGTATATTTTGAATTCTTTCTAAAGTTGAAATTTTTGTGTTATGCAGAAAATGTTCAATGTGACTTGTTTGACTGAAACTCAGCTAAAACTGTAGCTATGTGACTGGACTATTTTCTTGGTTTTACCAACCTTCATACTATCCATTTCACTTATTCCTTTTTCTTTCCCATCCCTAAAATTGTAAACCAAGTTTTTAAATTTCATTTTATGGTTTTATTCATTAGTTAATCCACAACATCTAAAACAATGCCTGGTGCTTAGTGGATGCTTGGCATATATGTGTTGACTCAGTCAATAAATAGGTTTGCTTTATACAGTTAGGTCACAGAATAAAAGAAAATAACAAAGAGTAGTCACTCAATGAATGTTGGATTGGGTCAGTCCCCCTTTTGTCTCCCCCCATGTACTCTAACACACTAGAAACCTTGGAATCACCTTTGACTTTTATTTTTCCTCTATCACACTGGATTGGATCCTAATTTTCAAAATCTTGGCTTCTCAAAGTGCGGTCCACAGACTAGCAGCACAGGTAGTACCTGGGAAACTGTTAGAAGTTCAGAATTCTGGGCCTTAGCCCAGAACTACTGAATAAGAATTTGTGTTTTGAGACAATTCTCAGGCAATTCCTGCACACAATAAAGTTTGGGAAGCACTGATTTAAGTTACTATGTTTCTCCTTCCATGGTTCTAGATTTTTCACCTCTCTGTAATGAACATAAGAGAAAAAACATCTTCAAAATTAGTCCCCTTGCCTCTAAGCTCTACAGCATACCTCAACCAGATTCTGCTTTTTAAACAAAGATTTGGTCACATTACACCTCTCCCTAAGGATCTACAATTTCTCCTTTTACCTAATTTCAGGAAGTCCCGCTAGTTCCTCATTCTGGAACTCGAGTCAGTCCATCACCTGACTCTACCCTCCCAATGGAATGTCATCTCTTATTGCAGATTTATTCTTTATTTGGATATCTATAAATTCTACTGTCATCCTTGGTTACTTCGTATCTTCATCAAGAGCATGTGTCACTTTTTATTTAACTGAATGCTACTCATTTAATATTTAACATGAAGAATTACACCTCCAAGGTCTTCCCTCATTGCTAGAGCCTACGTGGATGACTCCAGTTTCTTCTGCACACAATTATGCCACATAGTGCCCATGAGGTGGTAAGCTGCTTTGTCGTGGAGAGTTTTGTTACAAGTGAAGGTCCTGTCTCCCCAATGAGATTTTTAAGGTAATCGAAGGCAGAAATTTTATTTTTAATTTCTTTGGTATCACTCATAAGTGATTCAGAAACATAATTAAATACTTAGGCTCTGTTGTAAACTAGTCTACTTTTAGGACTCTCTGAGTTTCCAGGAACACAAAGCAAAGCCAGCTAACTTAAGCATAAAGAAATATCCCACAGAATCAAAGGACAGAAGCTCAGCAGAGCCTCGGAAGCTACAGGAACTAGAGTGTGGAAAGCTGTCTGGAATTCCTTCACCACTCAGATTCTTTTTCTTTCTACCCACTCTGTCAGTTTGCGCACATCTTCTTCATTCTTCTCACTTCCTCTCTGCACATTAGTGGTCTCTGCTTCCCTGTCCTCCTAGAAGGCAGATCATGCTCACCCGCAGGCTCTGTCTTGGAGTGTAATGTCAGGATCCAAAGAAACTAAGTCAGGCTCCTCTCACCCTGATCTCAAATTCCTGATTAGTCCAGCTTAGACTCAACCAGTCAGCCAATGCAGGAAAAGGCTTCAATGTTTTTTTGTAATAAACAGTTAATAGTGGGGAGAGTAGAGTCATAACTTAGGAAATTACTTCCAAGTACATAAAACAGAATCTTAGCCAATGTTTTTTTACGTAAGAAAAGAATGAAGATTTTGTACCCCCAGCAAATACAGAAGGTATAATTAATTTAACAGCCTAGCTTTCTCTTTTCTTACAGTCTTCATTTATAGCTTTCTTTTTTAGTCATCTGATAAATAAGATAAGAGAGTCCACTCTCCATTTTGGCCACACCGAAGGAATGTCTTGCCATCCTGCTTTCATTCAAGAAAGATGACATTTTTTCAAAGCTCTGTAGGAATGAAAATCCTTCAGCTATAGTTAAGAATCTATCATACGATTCCAATAACTGTAAATATACACTTCTGCTATTAAAAAAACTAAAGTGACAGAAATAGATCTGTTTATTAAAAATACTGCAGGAAGATTTTTATAACAATTAGAATTTCGAAATAATTGAATGCAGTTCTTTCTGACTCTTAACACACAAACTGAGGTCTTTGAATCCTGCGAAAAAGAAACAAAAGTAGTAGTAAACACCAGAAGGTAGATTTCCTCATTGATTAAAAATATAATTATGATTTGAAACTGTGGTCAAAAGAAATATTTTGGGATGATTAAAATGTTTTAATTAGATCATAATAATGGTTACATATCTCTGTAAATATGGCCAAAAAAACCCTCACTGAATTGTATGCCTTAAATGGGCAAACTTTATGATGTGAAATTATATCTCAATAAAAATATTAAAAATAAATTATATAGCATTAAAAATCAATTTTAGAGAAACCTAAAAAGCACAGGTACAAGACTGCTTGGATATTGGATATTTGGACACTAAAACATCACTTAGTATGGGCAACTCATCATTTTGATAATATTATGGAATTATAAGCAAAATTGTTCAGTTGGTTTTAGGTTATTGAATGTTTGAGTAAGGTGAATTATTAAATAAAGACTGGTGATATAGGAAAATTATAACTATTCCATTGTAATAGATGGTATAAATGGAGCAATCCACTTGTAGTAAATAACGAGTGGTTTACATTAAAGTGATGTATGAGTGATGCTGGCTATAAGGTTGAGGAATGGTGGGCTCTTATTATTTGGATACTCACTTAAAGATTGAATATCAGGGAACCTTGAGGTAATTCTAAAAACATGTTCTCAAAGAATTATAAAGTTTTTTGTATATGAGTTATCTGGAATAATCAGCTACCTTGAATTTTGCTGATTGATTATTCAATTCTTCATTTCACTTTGCTCATAGTCTCAACTTTGTTTCAGTAATTAGTGCACAGACTAAGCTAAAAAGGCCTTAACATTGGCACTTGCTTAATGCTTCAGTGAAGCTCTTACAAGACTGTTACACTGGGTCTCTGGGTCATTAAACAAATCATACAACCTCTAGTCCTTCTTATCAGTGGAAGAAAATGAAAAATCTTGCAGATAAATGTAAAATTTTTAAAAAGGCCACTCACTGTCCTGCAAAATGCCCTCCAAGCTTTATGTATTTGTGTCTTATTCTCATGCCATGTTCTACAACTCTATAAAGCAATTTTCTATTGTCTCATTCTTCATTACAGATAATCTTGGGTTTAATGATTGATCTCCTGTGCCTTCTGATACCATAGCTCCTAATTGTTACCCACTGTTGCTTTCTCAACAGCTTCCTCTACATTTTTTCCTTCCTCTATCACTTTATAAACAAACCATATTTGCTTGTATGCCAAAGCCTACATTTTTTCTATGTCTTCTTTATCAGTAATTTCTATAGCTTGCACTATCTGTCTTTATTTGTTCCTTTTTTTTTTAAAGCTTTTATTTACTTATTTTTGGAGAAAGGGGAAGGGAGGGAGAAAGGGAGGGAGGAAAACATCAATGTGCAAGAGAGATGTCTATCAGGTTGCCTCTCAAATGCCCCCTACCGGGGACCTGGCCCACAACCCAGGCATGTGCCCTGACTGGGAATGGATCAGGTAAACTTTCGGTTTGCAGGACGATGCCCAACCTGCCTAGTCACACCAGTCAGGGCTTAGGGTCTAAGTGTTGGGGACTGACAGTCCTGGGTCATGTTGTAAAATGGGTATTTTTAGCTTTCTTGGGAAAGTTACCTATCCTTCTGTAATCTAAAAATCACATGTTGTGACACCTGAGTCCATGAGTTCACCAACATGATAATAGCGAATCACAGAAATTTCTAAATAACTTTGTATTAGCTACTCAAAATATTCAGAATTATTTATTTTATAATTTTGCTAAATATAACACCAAAATTCCAGAGGCACCAATTATGAAAACAACCCTAGAACATCTTCAAATAACATGGTCTGTGTCTGGCTTACACATAAGATATGGCAGCTAAGAGGCACAAAATAGGACTCAAAGGAGTGAAATTGGCCCCTATACCCTCCCTCTCTCTCACCACATCTCTGAAAGCCAGTTGTGAAAATTCACACTGTCACTGCATACTCATACCTGTGCACAGAAACACAGAAACAAATGCAGCACAGGCCTGGGCTTGAGGTCCAGTTCCACTGAACTTCTCTGAATCAGCAACAAAATTTTCTCGGCTCAGAGAAATTTCAACACTGGCAGTCCTGATCGAAACATCCATTTCCTGGGAAACAAAAATCTTTCATTCCTGTAAATTGGTCTACTTGGCCTACAGTGAGTTTCTATTGGAGAGGCCCCAGTATCTGCCTGAGTTTCATTAGCTTGAAGTCTTTGTATAAGTGACCCCTGCAGCTGTTCAGCATAAGGAAAAAATAGTGAAAGGCCTGAGAGGAGAGGGGGTAAACTCAGATGCCCAGCAGGGCCAGATCGGTGATGAAATGAGTAGAAAAGGCCTAGTATAATCAAATAGGGAGTAGTGGGGACAGTAACAAATCAGAGAGGCTATTCCCTGTCAATTTATCACTAGCCTAACATTGCCAGTGAAGATAGAAATTCAGACTTTTATATAAAGTGTTCTCATTATTAAATGCTGACTGAACGTATTTCAAATACCAAACCAACCAAATAAAATATGCCTATGGGCTAATTGAGCCTGTCAATAGCTAGTTTGCAATCTCTCTCCTAGAGAGAAAATAGTCAGGAAAGACCTTAGAATTTGAGTAATAAAGGCAGAGACTCTATCTGTGCTTTTCCTAATTTGTTTATTCAGTGGCCAACTCTCTATTTCTACTAACTATAGGAACGAAATTAGTCTGTGATCCAGAGAACAATACGATGTTTATAAAAATTATTGAAATACTGCATTTATTGAAGTTTTTATTGTAACTTTATTTTCAATTGTTCAAAACTGGAAAACAAAGAACCCAGTAAAACAGATAAATAAATTGTATTCTATTCATGTAATTATATACTATACAGTGATGAAATAGGTTCTGACTTTCACACACAAGATTAAATTAACAGACATAATATGAAGTGAAAGAATGATTCCGTTTATATGTAGTTTTAAGAGCGGCTAATCCATGAATATAAAAGTAAAATAGATGTGTTCTTTTCGTAGGGTAGGAATGGCGAATGGACCCGAGGAAAGTTTCTGGGCTACTGTTTATATTCTGCCTTGATGAGGGTGGTGGTTTCACCGGTGTCTTCACTTTGCAAAATTCACTGAGCTGTGCTCTCTACTCAAAGTGTACAGCTCTTTGTACACTCTGTGTATGTTATCTTTTTTTCATTTTTCCTTTCTACTGTCATTTCATACAAACAATAATGTTATTTTATATCCATCAAAATGAGCTACAGAGCTGTGGTTCCAAGTCGGTTTTCAGTATTAAAATAAATTTTTTTCTTTTTACTTTGAGACCCCTTTCACCCATTTCTCCTACCCCCAAGCCGCACTTCTGACAACCGACAGCCTGTTCTCTGTATCTATGAGCTTGATTTGCTTGTTTGTTTGTTTTAGATTCCACCTGCGAGACAGATAATAAGGTGTTTGATTACTATGTGCCTAAGCCAGTCCTTGGGATACAAAGATAATTGCATAATTTCTCTCAAGAAGCTCACAGTTTTATTGAAGGAGACAGATATAATCAGGTAATATGAAAATATGTGCAAACCCTTATGGAAGCTCAGGGGGAAATAACCTCGCTTTCCCTGGGGCGGGAGGTGAGAGTAAGAGACGGGAGACACACACTGAAGGGGCCAATGCTTGAGCTGAGTCTTTCCCTTTTTATTATAAAAAATTTCAAACATATAGTAAAGTTGAAAAAATTTAGCAAAGTTGAAAGAAAGCTTTTACCACTATCATTTCAATACATTTTATCACATCTACCCATCTGTCCATCCCTGTGTCCATCGATTCATGTTATTTTTGTTGAGTTTCAAAGTACATCTCATTATTGTGCTTTTCCTAAATATTTCAGGATGCATATCATTCACTAGGGCTCACTATTTGTGTCCAATGTTTTTCTTTTAATATAGAATTGCATACAATAAAATGCAAAAACTGAAACATTTTCTGTTTTGATAAATGCTGAGCGTTGACAATTGCCACCAAAGCCCTATCAAGTTACAGAACATGACCATGGCTTCAGAGAGACCCCTCGTGCCACATCCATCAACCAGTCATCCCCTCATATCCACCGACGCCAGGGACAGCCACTGTTATGATTTTCTCCACAAGAGATTAGTTTTGCTTGTTCTAGAAGTTTGTACAAATGAAATCATGCAATATGTTCTCTTTCATGAAGGATGAATTGTATAATAAAAGATGAAAAGGGGCAGGTCAAAAGAACTTCGTGAAGGAGGAGAAATAAAGCTTAATCAGGTTGAACCACTCACCACAGCCAGTCTGGGGACTATTTTGGTTGATCTCACAGACCCTCGATTCTGCTTCCCTATGAAACCCTGACTTCGACCCCCTTGGCTACTTAGATATGAAGAATGATCAGAATCTTTGGATTAGCGATTTTAATTTTTTTCCCTTTCCTGACCCACATGAACCTGTTGCCACTAGAGTTTTGATGTGACAGTCTAGAATCAAATTGCTTTAGTTTAACTCTTTTAAATGTCAGTTAATATAGGTATTGATACTGTTTCCCAGACCAGGAGTCCCAAGCTAATCTTGGTTCAACCACCTGCCAGTTACACTGCGCTCACTGCGGCTCCTGTCTCCTTGTTCCTGGGCTCTCCGTAGTCTCCTTTGCCTTTAGGCATGAACGCACAACCAAACACTTCCTGCCTGGATGCACTGTTACTAAAAAGGTATAAAATCCTCTATTGGTGGAAATGTTACCACATGAGAAAATTCCTTAATCAGCTAAAACAGCTTAGCTCTCGTTGCTGTCCGCAGCCACGAATCAGACCTTTCATCCTTTGAAAGAGCGATGGTAAAAGGGTCATAAAACACTGCCTCTGCGAGTGCTGGGTCAGAATTGAAATAAATATTCCCCCAATTTGGAATAAATTATTACTTAACGGCAGTACAAATACATAATGATATTCTTTCGAAGTAATTGTATAACAATTATTAACTCAGTTGTATGAATTTTAAAGGTAATTTTGGGGCACAAAAACCACATAGATGTGACTTTTTAGGCATTGAAATAACCTCTTTGATTTGTCCCCATTATTATTGTTTGCAAAGGCATTGCCTGTCCTTAGTGAATATTTTAATAATAATCATAATGTTTGACAGTCTTCAAAAGTATGAGCATGATAGGCTGGTAATTTGGGAGAATTATTTTTTAAAGATTTTACTTTATTTATTTTTAGAGAGAGTAGAAAAGAAGGAGATGGAAAGGGAGAAAAACATTGATGTGAAAGAGAAACATCAGTTGGTTGCCTCCTGCATGTGCCCTGATGGGAACTGAACCCGCAACCCAGGCATGTGCCCTGACTGAGAATCAAACCAATGACACCCAACCGAATTACACATGTCAGGGAATTTCTTCTTATTAATAAGCTAATCTAGGCCTCCGATATGATAGCAAGGTTCCCTTCAGCCTTTGACTACTTATCTTTTACAATACAAGCCAGTAGCCAGCATTGCCTTAGATTCACTCTTTTGTTGTGAAAAGGAAAATGCCCAACTCGAAAGGAATCACTGCCAAGGTAACAATCATCAAAGAAATCCAGCTGTGTTTCTGCTGTTACAGCTGTGTGACCTTGGCTAACCCAATCTATTTCTTTAGGCCTATGGCTTCTGGCTTTTAAGATGAAGAACAATTTGGTTTTACGATAAGTAAAAATGTCAATTAGGAGAGGTACACAAAACAGAAGTTAATTCTAAATGTACTTTTAACACCCTTGTTTCATGTAGGCTTTTTAGACACACAAATTCACATTCTTTTGCATTACTGCGTTTATAGATTTAATGTGTACTGATCGCAGAGTCCTTGTGATTATAAGGGTTAGAGTTTTCTTTAATAAGTTTTTGCACACCCATTATTAGTTCAATTATACATTACTCGAGTCCCTATAATGTGCTTCATATAGTTTCTACAAAATTTAGCTCATATATATTAGGCGACCGAGAAATGAGGAAGAAATGAATGATTGAAAGAAAACATTATATCCTAATTGTCAAAAACTGGCGCTCCCAGAGAGGCACCTGCCCTGAGCGGGCCTGCCTCTGGCTGGCCTGCAGTGTGTGCGTTCTTGACTCAGTGTAGGAAAGATCACACAACGCCAGTCCAGGTGACGTGAGAGCATGCTTACTAAGGCTGGGGCAGGGAAACAAGGAAGGGTTTAGGGTAGAAAAAGTAACAGGAGAGTAACAAGAGAGAACCTAGGTGGTGCTCTGATTTGCCTCCCTAGAAAAGTTACAGGAAAGGCGGAAGCCAAGGCGGGGCTGCTGTTAACTCACTGGGAAGTCAGAGGAAAAGGAGGCCTTGGAGACAAGGTCAGGGGTAAGTCCCGGTCCAGCTGCCGCTGCCCACTGCTCCCCTGGCTGCGAGTCTCCTTGGGACCCTCTGAGTTTAGGAAGAAATAAAAGGTTCATGCCCAGGAAGGGGAAAGGGTGTGCTCTAGAGTGATCCCCTCCCTCAGTCTTTGTTCTGAGGGCTTTTTAATCTTTTTTCTGCTGATGAGAATCATAAGGGAGGGTTTCAGCTGAATATTCATCAGCTTTCCAGGGGCGTTTTTAATATGCTGATGCGCCAAATGAGTGGATAGGGTGCTGGGGAATATGTTTTGGTCTGGTATACTATTTTACTTTCATCTTGGGTCTGGCCTTTAATAGGATTTTTGTTATTTGTTCCCCTGCCTTCGTCTGTCCTTGGGTTTAGCTGGCACAAATGCCTTTAATTGGTCTCTGTTCCCCCTCCCCTCCTCACCAGGGTGATTTAAGCTGTGTGTTCTTTGGTTAGGGAGGAGAGAGATGAACCGTTTGCTCTCGAGTGTCCTTGGTTAGGGGAGATAATAAGGTCTTGTGATCACTAGCTGGCTGTAAGTTGCTCGGACTGTTTGGCCTTATCTAATTTTCTTGTCTCAGTTCCCCCATTCCACTTGCCCAGGAATTTTCCTAGCTTCTTACTATCCTGTCACACTGGCACACACACTGGGACCCTATACTTCTGTCCTCTCTGACCGGGCTCTGCCTGCCCACACATCGACTTGGTGGGAATTAAAAAAACACCCTTCTTCCTCAAGGAAAATCATTTATGCCAGTATAATTTGTCATTTATCCATAGCAAAAGTTATAACAAATTGAATTGTTACTCCAATTGGATTGTTACAACAAACGGTTATTATTTTTAAATATTATTTATTAAACATAATTACATGTGAATCATGCCTTGGTGAATGTGCTTGTAAATATAAACTGGAAACTCAGCAAACATTCTGGTGGAGTAAATATTGACTATATTACTACAGAGTGAAACATCACCTAGATTAAACATTCAGGCAATGGTTACAGTAGTATACCTGCTAGTCAGAGAAGCTCCTCGTTTAGAAGCACGGATTGCAAAATTGTTACGTTGATAAGACTTTTCTTGAATTCACATCACCTTTGTAAGTGAAAATGGAACAATTAAGGTCAACCCTACAGGCACAAGCCTAATCATTTCATTTATTTGCTTTGATAAATGCCTGAAAATTGCCAAAGGTATACAAATCCCTGCTCCTGGATTCAACAGTTATAATGAAAACATGAAAACTTGAAAAGCAATAAACATGTGAATTACTACCCATCAGAGACGGTGCTTTTGTGCAATTCACAACCCAAACAAGTGTGTGCTGCAGGCCTGCTCCTGACATACAATTCTTTCGTATCTCAGAGATTTTCATATGCATTCTCCTTTGTTGGAATGCCATGGCAATCTTTATAATTCTGACCAACTTCTAACCACTTTTTGACAGACAAGTCAAATTGAACCTATCTAAAAGAGCATTCCAGAACTTTTTCTTCTGGTTGGCTGAGGATTCTCTGTGCTCCACCAACACGTGGTTCATTTTGTATTGCAAAGCACTCAGGTTGTTTTAGAAAACAATTAGTGATGTGCTGGTAAACAAGCTCCCTGGAAGGTGTGGAGGAGCCCTGACGGGAGCATTTGTCAGTTTCCATGGTATAAACACTCCCACCATGGCCAATTTGAAACTATCAATGGTTGAACAACGGGCTGGCAAAAATTCCCAAATGTTTAACCATTGGCTGTCATGAACCTGTATCAGACAACAACAGACTAATGGATATCATTGTTTTATGTCTCCTCTACTGAATTGTGAACTTAACAAAGCCAGAAATCCTGTATTGATGTACCTCTATATCCCTACATGCTAATGCAGTGCTTGGTACAACACAGGTGCTTAGTAAATATTTTGAGATATTAACTTATAATTGTTTTCAATCTGGAGTTCTCATTTTCTGTTCCATAACTCAAGCAATTGGCTTTGAATTCATTAATTCAGAGACTAAGCTGTAAGATAGAAAAAGAAATAAATGCATATGTCTGGGTTTTGTAAACTAAAATCCTGAGCCCCAGAGAGGGGAAAGGATTTAGAGTATAGATAAATTGTATCTGGTTAAATTTTATAAACACTTCTTTGTGCTCCATTGGGGGCAGTTCTTAATTATGTTGTCCAAATTTTCTATATCCTGGATGTTTTTTCCACTTGAGCTATTGGTAGAGATGTCTTAAAGTCTTCATCATAGCAAATGGATCTACCAGTTTCTGAAGGTTTTTATCATTTTTTTAAAAAAACACCTTCTCAATAGTGTAGTGTGCATCCAGAAAAATGCACTTACTGTTCATATTTAGCCTAACGAGTTTTGACAAAGTAAATACCACCTGGTTAAGAATCCTAGAAGTCTCCCATGTGCCACTCTGTGTCTAACTTCATCCTCCTTCCCAAGGGTAACAATTATCCAAACTTCTAACATCACAAGTTAGTTCCGCCAACCTTTTAGATTTATATAAATGAAATCAACACTATATACTGTTTTATATACTTGATTTTTCAATCAACATTATGTTCATGAGATTCATTAATCTTGTTACATGTAGCTTTATTTTGTGAATTTTTATTTATGGTGTAATATTTCCTTGTATGAATAAACCATAATTTATTTATTCATTCTACTCTTGATTAGCATTTTAGACTGTTTCCAGTTTGAGACAATTAAGAAAAATGTTTGTCTTTGAAACACATTTCTAAACATTTCTGTTGGACACATATCTAGAAGTGAAATTTCTGGTCATATGATACACATATGTTCGACTTTAGTAGATAATGCCAAGCAGTTTCCCAGAGTGGTTACACCAAGTTACCATCTTACCTGCAATGTTTTCAGTGTTTTGCATCCTTAGAGACACTTAATATTTTCAGTCTTTTTAGTTTTAGTCATTCTAGTGTTGTGTAAAGTTCTCTTATGTTTTTTGTAAACTTTTTCTTTGAGATAATTGCAGATTTACATGCATTTGTAAGAGATTATACAGAGTGATCATGTGAACCCTTTGCCCAATTTCCTTCAATAGTAATATCTTCCAAAACTGTAGTACCATACCATAATCAGGGTATTGACACCAATACAGCCAGGATAAAGAACAGTCAAATCACTACAAGGGAATCCCCCTTTCACTCATTTTGCCCTTTTATAGCCACGTCTAACTCCTCTCTACCCCACCTCCTTAACCACTTAAACCCTGTTCTCCATTACTCTAATTTGTCCTTTCAAGAATGTTATATAAATGGAATCACATAGTATACAACCTTTTGGGATTGGCTTTTTTATCCACCGTAATTAATTGTCTGACAATTCATCCAGATTGTTGTATTTATCAAGTTTATTCCTTTAAAAAAAAATTAATAGTAGTTTTAGCAAAGATGTACCACAATTTGTTTAACCAATTCACCCACTGAAGGACATCTGGGTTTCCAATTTGTGGCCTGTACAAATAAAGCTGCTAAAAATATTCATGTATAAGTTTTTGTGTGAATATAAGTTTATATTTCTCCAGAATAAAAGCCTAGGAGAGCAGCTGTTGACTTGTATGATAGTTGGATGTTTCATTTTTAAAGAAATCCACAGTGTGTTTTCTTGAGGAGCTATACCATTTCTCATTTCCAACAACAATGTATGAGGGATCCAGTTTTTTCAGTCCCTTGACAGCATTTCTTCTCATTATATTTTTAACTGTTCTGATTGGTTGTAGTGATACATCATCGTGCTTTTAATTTCCATATCCATAAAGCACATCTTTTTGTGTGTGTGTGCTTATTTGCCATCTGTTTATTCTCTTCAGTGAAACATCTCTTCAAGTCTTTTGCCCATTTTCTAATTATAGTGCTTGGGTTTTGTTTTGTTTTGTTTTGTTTTGGCTGAATTTTGAGAGTTCTTTATGTATTCTAGATACATAACCTTTGTCAGATGTATGGTTTGCAAATCTTTCCCCCAGGTGCAGCTTGTGTTTTTATCATTTAAGATGATCTTTTGCAGAAAAAAAAAGGTTTAATTATAATAAAGTCAAATGTATCAGTTTTTCTTTCTACGGGTTGTACATTTGGAGTCAAATCAAAGAACTCTTTGCCTAGCTCTAGAACCCAAAGGTTTTTTTCATATTTTTTGTGTATTTTATAATTTTACAGTTTACATTTAAGTTCATCTTTTCCTCCATTAAATTGCTTTTTCATCTTTGTCAAAAATGAGTTAGACAAATTAGTATGGGTCTATTTTTGGATTCTCCACTGTATTCCATTAATCTCTGTGTCTATATCTGCTAGTAATGCACAGTTTCAATTATTAAAACCATATAATAAATCTTGGAACAGGACAAATTAATTCTTCCCACTATATTCTTAGTTTTCATAATTGTTTCAGCTCTAGTACCTTTGTCTTTCCACATATGGTTTTAAAATAATTTTGTCTATATTTATAAAAATATTGTTGGGGATGGGAGAGGTGGAAGAGGGAACGGGGGGATAAATGGTGATGGAGGGAGATTTGACTTGGGGTGGGAAACACACAACACAGTGTACAGATGATGTATTGTAGAACTGTGCACCTGAAGCCTATATAATCTTGTTAACCAGTGTCACCCCCAATAAATTCAATAAAAAGGAAAAAATATTTGTGAATTTTGATAGAAACTGTTAAGCCTGTAAATAAATTTAGGAAGAATTAACATCTTTACTATGTTGAATCTCCTGATCTATGAAAATACCATACCTCTTCACTTATTTAGATTGTCTTTGATTTCTTTTTTCAGCTTGTGTAGTTTTTAGTATATAAACCTTCTATGTTTTAAAGATATATATATATATTTTTTTATCCTTATCCGAGGACATTTTTTTCATTGCTTTTAGAAAGAGAGAGGAAAGGTAAGAGAGAGAAAGAGACAGACACATTGATGTGAGAGAGAAACATTGATCAGTTGCTTTCTTGTACATGGCCCGCAGTGCCCTGACTGGAAAATGAACCCTTGAACTTTTGGCCTATAGGATGATGCTCCAACCAACTGAGCCACACTGGTCAGGGCTAAAAAATATCTACATTTAAATATTTTATTTTTCTAGTGATTATAAATGGCCTAGTATTTTTAATTTTAGTGTCCAAATGTTCATTGCTAGTGTATGGAAAGAAAAGTGATTTTTGTATGATTATTTTGTAATCCTGTAACTTTTGATGAACTCAGTTATTGATTCCGGGAATGTTTTTGTAGATTCCCTGGAATTTTTCTGTGGAAACAATCATGTCATCTACAAAAGGGAAAGTTTTATATCTCCCTTTTAAATCTGCATGCATTTTGTCTCCTTTTTATTGACTTATTGCATGGGCTAAAACTTCTAGTATTGTTTTGAGTAAGAGTAGCAAAGGCATATATTCTTGCCTTGTTCTCAATCATAGAGGGAAAGCTTTAATTCTTTCAATTTTGCCCTGCTAAGTATAATATTTTCTGTAGGGTATGTGTAGATACTCTTTATCAGGTTGAGGAAGTACCCAGACCAGTGTTTAGGAAACAAAGGAAAATTGCATATAATTTCCATCTTCAAGGAGCTCAAAGGTTAATGGAGGAGACAAATGCAAACAGATAACTAAAATATAATGATGAAAATATATGTAAGGCATCACAAGAATTCAAGCAGTAAATAGTAACACTTATACTAGAGTGGAGATGGGTGTGAAGGTCAGGGAAAGAAATATTAAAGGGACTGCCCTGGAGTTGGGCCTCCGCCTGCCCCTGCAACATTTTATTATGAAAGTTTTCAAACATACAGCCAAGTTGAAAGAATTGCAGAGTTCCTACCTCAAAAACCCAGAAAAAGAAGGGCAAAGTAAACCCAAAGTATTCCAAAAGAAGAAATAATAATGATAAGAACAGAAATAAATAAAATTTAAAAGAAAAAATATAATAAGTCAATGAAACAAAAACCTGGTTCTTTGAAAAAATAAAGGTGACAAATCTCTAGAGAGACAAATAAAGAAAAAAGAGAGAAGACACAAATTACCAGAATGAAATAGGATATCACTACATAACCTGCAGACACTAAAAGGATAATAAAGGATTGCCATGAATAGCTACGTGCATATAAATTTGACAACTTAAGTGAAATGAACTACTTCTTTGAAAAACACAAATTACCACAACTCCCCTAATATGAAATAGACAATTTGAACAGTTATAACTATTAAAGTAATTGAATTAATAATTTAAAACTACAAAAAAAAAGGGGTCCAGGCCCATCTGGTTTTACTGAAGAACTGCACCTAACTCTTAAAGAATTAATAAAAATTTTACACAATAATTTTGAGAAAATAGAAAGGGAAGGAAACAATTCCCAATTTATTTACTAAAAAGTGTTGCTGGTATATGAAAGAAGGAGAAAGTCAATAAAAAAACTATAGACCAATATTTCTCATGAAGATAGACATGAAAACTCTTACCATAATATTAGCAAATAGATTCCAGCAATATATAAAAAGCATCATACACAATGACCAGCCAGGCTTTATCTCATTGAGGTTTTAATATGTACTTTTGTTACGGAAAAATGAAACGACCAGACACTGAGGGGTTAGGAGCACGATCTTTATTTACGTGCACGGGCCCAGAGGAGACAAACTCCAAATTCTGAGCCCAGAACAATAGCCCCACATTCCTTTTATGCTGGGCCAAGTGGGGGAAGGGTCTTGGGAGGTGTGGTATAGATTTGGCGCGAAGGGGCTTACAGAGGTGGGAGATAAGCATTTACAGCATTAGTCAGGGCAAATAGCATTTCATCTTTGGAATCAGCCTTGATTTCCTTTACACTTTCCTGAAGACTAAATTTTAAGGACCTTCTCAAATAATAATATAAGTGCCATTTGGGGGGAGGGGCAGGTAAAGTGTCAAATCTCTTACCCATTTTTCTATTGTATTACCTGTCATTTGCTTATTGATTCATAGGAGTTCCTGTAAACTCTGGATATGAGCTCTTTACTACTTAATGATGTTGCAAATATTTTCTTCCTTAGATCTGTCATATTTCCTTCTTAATGGTATCTTTTGGAGAAGGGAAATGCTTGATTTTGGTGTGTTTTGATAATCATTTTCTTTATGGTTATTATTTTTGTGTCCTATTTAAGGCTTTTTTCATATTATGAAGAGAAGTTCCTTTATAATCTCCTAGAAATTTTATTACTGCACCTTTCATAGTTAGTTTGCAATCCCTTGATCTTTGTGTGTGGTTTGAGGTAGAAATAATTTCATTTTTTTCAAACTAGTATCTAATGAATCTGGCACAACTTGTTGAATAGACTACTCTATTCTCATTGCTTTTTGGGCTTCCTTTGTCATTATATGTGTGGGTCTTTTTCTGGGTTCTCTATTCTGCTCTACTTGCCCATTATTCTATTCTGTAACAGTGCCACAAAGTTCTCTAATTTTTTCGTTTTCTTTAAAGATTGTCTTGCCATCCTTAGTCCTTTACATTTCTATGTGAATCTTGGGACTATCTTGTGTACATTCACAAAAAACAAAATGTGTTGTCACTTGGATTAGAATTGCGTTTACTCCACAGATTAATTTTCAGTATAATTCATGAACATGGTGTATCACTTTGTTCGTTTAGGTAGAGTTTCCTTTCTGTCGACAGTGATTTATAATTTTAGGTGCCTGGATGTCTTGCATATCATTAGATTATTCCCACATATTTGATTTTTATGTTATTATTAAATGCATTGTTACTCAGTTAAATTCTCACTGTCTTATTTTCCTCATTTACCCTGTGTGGTGGGTAGAGCTGCTTTAGATAAAGAAAATGAAGCTTATAATAAAGAAAATAAGTAGGGAGTTTAATTATCTGGTATAAGGTCACTTTTTAAATAACTGGTAGAGCCAGGATTTAAATGTAAGCAACCTGACTCCGGAGACTACGCCGTTAACCACCTCCTTATAAGATCTCAGCAGTCATGGCTGATTTCAGAAATACCAGTGGCTGTTATGAGACTGGCCAGAGTGCTACCAAGTGCCCTGCAACTTGGCACATGTAGGATGATAGGCATAGAAAAGGAGGAAAGAGGAATGCAGCCTTATCAATTGTATGACAAAATTAAACTCTCAGATTCCTAAGAAAATACCCTAAAAGGAAAGGGTCAAAAATGATTTTTAAAGCTTTATTTTCCACTCTGATTAAAAAAGAGAAAGAGGGAGATGATTTCAGCAGTACCAGCTCAGGCTCTATCACTTAGATGGGCTCTTATCCAGGTATAACCCCTGACTGACATTTTTCTGGCTTTATGGGAAGCTTGCTGGAGCCTCCAAAGACCTTCCGAAGCTCATCCAAGGCAAAGTCACCCTTGTGTATCCCAAATGGACAAACACTAAATTCCATTCCTATGTGATGGCTTGGGGCAGAAAGGAAGACATTGTCTTTCTTCAAAAGACTTCAGGGCTGATCTTTTCACCTAAGGGGTATAGCGGCCACAGGAATGTCGGTTGGTGGACTCCAGTTGCTGCAATTTCTGATCTGCTGATACAAGTGGTTGTGAGGGTCTGAAGAAACCAGAATGGAACCAGGGAGCAGAGCCCCTGCAACCCCCCACATTCAGGCTCAGCCGCATCTGTTTTCTTGCACTAATGACTGATCTATCAGGAGGACAAGGTCATAGGTGGGGTCAGGTTGGAGGGCTGCCCATCGGTTCTCCCCTTCAGTCCCTGTTTCACTCTCCCACCAATTATGTGAGGCCTACTGGAGGCTAATGCCAAACAAGGAACAATCCACCTGAACTTCTAGCTGAGCTTCCTAGATGGCTGGACTGAGGTCCAGTCAAGGGAACGTGTAGTGACCCACTAATAAAGGTGGTAAGATTGCTCTCCTATAATGAGGCTCCCGTATTCACACAGGGAAATATCACCACACAGCCAACCAGTACTATTAGAGTGGAAATTACAGTCCTCATAACCCTATATGGGACAAAGACTCAAGACCCACATTCTTGAGATGGAGGTAGAGGGTGATATCTGAATAAAAAGTAAAATTTTCTTGCAGAAAAGCGAAGAATTTCTAGGAGAATGTGTCAGGATATTTTTTTTTCTGATATGTACTTATATTTCCTGTCCTAATATTTCCTCTTCTCCATTGCTCCCATTAAGGCAGATGAAAGATAATTTTTATAATCTCAGAAAAGGTATGTGAGAGGTTTCAGTGAGTAGATTAAATAGGTAGGACAGAAACATGAGAGAAGAAAATTCCCAGAGACTAGAAAAAATTCCCTTGGACCCGAGAGACGGGAGGAAGTTACTGTGAATGACTTTCTGTGACTGTGTCTGAAGACTGACAGGACCACAGACAGCCTCATATAAGTGGCCCAAGGCTTCAAGACTGGTGGAGAAGCTGAATGGGTTTTCTGGACCCTTAAGGCCTTGCTGACTGGATCAATGAGCACCTTAGCAGTAACTTTGTGTCCCTCTCCTCTGTTTTGTTGCCACATCACCTCTCTGGGACATAACAGCCCTGGAAAGCATTGATGAGGCCAATGCTAGGATTTCCAACTGCATCCCAGTGTGAGAGAGCTTAGAGACAGAAATTTTATTTCTTGGACTTCTGAGTTTGTGGGCTGGGGTGCATTAACTATTACATTCTACTTTACCATTCCTAAAAAGACTAAAATAATAATTCCTAAAATGTGTTTTTAGGGTGCAAATGGGGATTCATAGATTAAACAATTCTGTGAAATGTCATGTAAACTCTTAACAGTGGTTATTTCTCTCTTCTTTTTTTCCAAAAGATTTTATTTATTTATTTTTAGAGAGAGGGGAAGGGTGGGAGAAAGGCAGGGAGAGAAACATCAATGTATGGCTGCCTCTTGCCCGCCCCCTACTGGGGACCTGGTCTGCAACCCAGCCATGTGCTCTGACTGGCAATCAGCTGGCGACTCTTTGGTTGATCGACTGGCACTCAATCCACTGAGCCACACTAGCCAAGACTCTTCTTTTTTTTTTAATCCTTGCCCTAGGATATGTTTACTGATGAGGGGGAAAGAGAGAAAGAGAGAGAGACTGAGAGAAAGAGAAACATTGATGTGAGAGAGAAACATCAATTGGTCACCTCCTGACTGGGAACTAAACCCACAACCTAGGTATGTGCCCTGATCAGGAATCAAACTTGCAGCCTTTTGGAATACAGGACAACGCTCCAACTAACTGAGCTACCCGGCCAGGACAACAGTGGTTATTTCCGTTATTTGTGAAGCAAGGAATTGTTAGGTGATGAGGGGTGGGATTGGTCTCAGGTCCACAGCCAAGAGCCCACAGTCTGAATTCAAGGAAAGCTGGCTACTGAGCCCGGCCACCTTTCCAAAGGCACGCTGAAAGGTGGCATTCAGAGAAACCAGGTGAAACGGGCCAGGACTTCCTCTTTGCCAAGTTTCCATGGAAGACTGAAACTCAAGAGTTGGCATCAGTATGTAGACCAGATTGGGGTTTTAGCCTTGCAAGTGACTGTCACAACGTAGCACAGAGAAGTGCGTGCTTCAGGGGAATACAGTATGATGTTGCCCGCTACCGGGCAGCACAGAGACATTGCCGAGTCTCGCACAGGTCACTCAGCCTGCCGGGAGTGTGAGTCCCTTAATGGGTGAGGGGGCAGTGTCCTCTTAGAGCCACCACCTGTTGTACATCAAGACAATGAGAATAGGCTGGAACCAAAATTATAACCATTTGCCAAGACAGTCTATTAAGCAGATACTGATATTTTCCTTCAATTTTCTGCCCAATCAGCAGAGGAACAAACATTGTTATAAGGAAGGAAAATAGAAGCTGCTGTGAAGACAGACTATGTCTTTTTTCAAAAAATATTTGATGGCCAAAGACATTTGGAAGACATTAAATAAACAAAATGAGGTTTTTTTTTAGGGCACTCCTCCTTGGAGCATTGAGTAATATGAAATCCTGAGAAAGGGAATATTATGCACAATGTACCCAAATTCACTTAGCACCTAATCCTTTTTTGCTTCACATCACAGTATAAAGGTCTAGTGTGCTGCTGGACACCTTTTGAGAAATGTTAGATTATTTGTACACAGTCAGCAGCAGGGGTGAGGATGGAGTTTCATGGAATACAAGGGATATATCCAGTTTATTTTAACCCAATGGCTAAATAACACATGTATTTATTTAAAAAATAATTAGACAAGTATTTTTCTCTTCACGGTTGAAATGGCAGAAATATCAAAGGTTTGAAAGTTATTTCATCTGTGTATAGGCTGCAAATGCTTTAAGTCTTACACGGGTTGTCAAGGATTTAAGTGACCTTGTTTCCCAGGACAAAACATTCAGGAGAGAATTTTTCTTTCTGAGCCTTGACTGCTGTAGAACAAGATAAACAGGTTTTATTAAAAGAGGAAAAAGGGTAACTTTCATTCAAAGAAGTAACCATTCAAAAAATTAAGCACTTTTGTCACCAAAAATGTCTAATTGAATTCTGAACTTCAATTTTAGAAATGTATGCACATTTCTATTTACTTCCCACTGGCTTTTCCACCACCTCTGTGAAATACACTCAGTTTTAAAGATTAAAAACTTTTTTCATAGTCAGTCATTCCCTAAAACGTGCGCACACACATCCTTTTAAATCTATCTTTCTTTAAAAAATACATGAGAGATCACTGCTTACCATTGAAGACTTCCCTAATAAGGATCAGTTGTGTTCTAGCCTGGGAAAACATGGAATTAAAAGTGACTGTTTGTTAATGATTGGATTCCAGAGAGGGGAGAGTTCAAATGTGTGAAGCCTCCCTTTATTTTGCCTTTGTTTAATTTGCCTAAACTGGAGTTAAGACACAACTTGGTTGGAAAAACTTGAAGTCAAGCTGCAACAGCTAAGTTATTCTCATTTCCTGAACTTCTAGGATCAAATGGCAGTGAAATTCTGTATGTAATGCACAATTTTCGATCACTTGCACTTTACTTCTTCTTCCCATCAACATACATAAAACTCTTCTCAAAGAAAGGACTTACTGTTGGAAGTACAGATCTGATGGTACCTAAAATCAAATTAGTTTTTATCAGCGACATGTAACTCTGAAAAATATCAGTGCGATTTTAGTAAGTAGGATTAGGAATCCTAACAATTGCCAAGAATAACAAGCAGACGTGATGGACATGCTGCACACATCGACCTTTGCACACATCGACCTATGGTTTTCAGCTAAAAATATCACAGCATAAGGTGGGAGAATATGCAACACATGGATGAGATAATTGTCAAGTGTCAGATTTTGTCTTGCAGCAACTTTCAGCACCTCTCTTCTTTGGCACCTCTATTCCTCCACATAGTCTCAGTTCCTAAGTCTTCTTAAACTGAGACATATTCAACACACAGCAAAAGGCAGGTTTTCAGGCATAGGGTCCACTTTCCCGCCATTTCCCAATGGCATCATAAATACACACAAAGTCTGATCCAGTGATATAAATAAACATGGAAATGTGTTACATATCTTGTTTATCAATCATTATTTCTTATGCTTTTCTTTAATGTGTTTTCTAATTTTTATAATCTCCTATAGCAATGATACAAGTTATTTAATAGTCAAAAAATAAACAAAATATCACCCAAAAGACAAAACACCAAAAAGATAATCAATATCTAAATTGACTTGTTATCTCAGCAATGATGGTATTTTATTCACAATTTTCAAAATCAGTAATAAAAATCAAAATGGCTTGTAACAAGCTGATACATTGAACAAGTGCTTTAATAGTAGGTGACTATATGAAATTGTTAATATTTCAACATTTTTGACATAAAAATGTCTGTTTCATATGGTTTATCTAATATCAAAGCACATACACTTGACAAAACTGGCTTTCCAGACTCCAAAAGTGAAGATTCCATGTGTCAATTAAGGAATTCCTGTAACTGATTAATCTATCAGTGCCGAACTATGATAACAATGGTACTAATGATTAGCTACTACTTACTGCGTGCCTACTATGTGCAAGGAATTTTATGTTGTTTATTATACTTAATCATTATACAAAAATCATTAACCTATTCATTTCCCAGTAAATCTCAAAGGGATTAAATTTAGGGTGGGACAAAAGTAGGTTAACAGTTGTTCGTATGGATGATAATGCAGTAATTAATAAATAATAATACAAGAATAAACTGTTTTACCTTTTAATTTAATCTTTATTGTATTTTTTCTCACTTAATCCCCTTATACACCCCTTCCCCCGATTACCACACTATTGTCCATGAGTTCTTTCTCCTTTACACTCAATCCTCCCACTCCCTAGCCTTGTCCATGCCGCTAGCTGTCAACTGCCCTCCATCTATAAGCCTCTCTGTTTTCCTTGTTAGTTCTGTTTGTTTATTAGATGCCACATCTGAGCGAAATGATATGATATTTGTCTTTCTCTGACTGGTTTATTTCACTTAGCATAATGTTCTCCAGGTCCATCCATACTGTCACAAAGGGAAAAATTATCTCCTTTTTTACAGCTATTGAGTAGTATGAGTAGTATTCCATTGTGTAAATGTCCCGGAGTTGTTTTATCCACTCACCTATTGATGGACACTTGGGCCACTTCCATATCTTGGTGATCATAAATAATGCTGCAATAAACATAGATGTGCTTATGATCTTTCAAATTAGTATTTTGGATTCTTTGGATATATTCCCTGAAGTGGGATCACTGGGTAAAAAGGCAGATCCATTTTAAATTTTTCAGGTATTTCCATACTACTGCCCACAGTGGCTGCATCAGTCTGCATTCCCACCAACAGTGCATGAGAGGTCCCCTTTCTCCACAGCCTTACCAGCACTTGTTGTTTGTTGATTTATTGATGATAGCCATTCTGACAGGTGTGACGTTATATCTCATTATGCTTTTAACTTGCATTTTTCTGATGATTAGTGACGTTGAACATCTTTTCATACGTCATTGGCCATCTGTATGTCCTCTTTGGAGAATTGTCTAATCAGTTCCTTTGTCCATTTTTTAATTGGGTTGTTTGTTTTTGGTGTTGAGTTTTATAAGTACTTTATAAATTTTGATATTAACCCCTTATCAGGTGCATCAGCAAATATGTTCTCCCATTTTGTGGGTGTCTTTTTATTTTGTCAATGATTTCCTTTGCTGTGCAAAAACTTTTTAGTTTGATGCAGTCCCATTTGTTTATTTTTTCTTTTGTTTCCCTACCTGGGGAAATAAATCCAATAAAATATTTCTATGAGCAATGTCCAACATTTTACTGCCCATGTTTTCTTCTAGGATTTTTATGGTTTCAGGTCTACCATTTAAGTCTTTGACCCATTTTGAACTTATACTTGTAAGTGATGTGAGAAGGTGGTCTACTTTCATTTGCTTCATACATCTGTCCAGTTGTCCCAACACCATTTAATGAATAAGTTATCTTTAGCCCATTGTATGTGCATGCTTGTCCTGTTGAATATTAACTGACTATAATGGGGTGGGTTTATGTTTGGGCTTTCTATTCTGTTCCATTGATCTATGTGTCTGTTTTTATGCCAGTACCAGGCTGTTTTGATTTCTGTGGCCTTATAGTATAGTATGTTATTAGGTAGTGTGATTCCTCCAACTTTGTCCTTCTTTCTCAGGATTGCTGTTACTCTGTGGGACCTTTTGTGGTTCCATATAAATTTTTGAAATATTTTTTCTAGTTCTGTGAACTATGTCATTGGAATCTTGATAGGCATTGTGTTAAAACTAAAGAGTGCTTTGGATAGTATGGACATTTTAATGACGTGAATTTTTCCTATCCATGAACATGGTACGTGCTTCCACTTATTTGTATCTTCTTCAGTTTCTTTCTTCATTGTCTTATAATTTTCCAAGTACATGTCTTTTACATCCTTGGTTAGATTTATTCCTAGGTATTGTATTCTTTTGGAAACAATGGTAAATGGGAATGTTTTCTTAATTTCCCATTCTCTTAGTTTGTTTTTGGCATATAAAAATGCAACTGATTTCTGGTTATTAATCTTGTATCCTACTACTTTGTTGAATTCATTGATCAGTTCTAGTAGTTTCTTGGTGAAATCTTTGGGGTTCTCTATGTGCTGTATCATGCCATCTGTGATAAAGAGAGTCTTACTTCTTCCTTTCCTATTTTGATACAATGCCTTTTATTTTTATTCTTGTGTGATTGCTGTGGCTAGGACTTCCAGTACTTTGTTGAATAAGAGAGGTGAAAGCAGACATCCCTGTCTTAGTCCCAATCTTAAGAGGAATGTAGTTTTTGCCTATTGAGTGATGCTATTGAGGGGTTTGTCATATGACCTTCATTATGTTTATGCATTTTCCCTCTATTCACACTTTCCTGAGAGTTTTTATCAAAAATGAGTGTGGGACTTTATCAAGTGATTTTTCTGCATCTATTGATATGAGCATGTGGTTTTTATCCTTCATTTTTTTTTAATGTGGTGAGTCATGTTTATTGATTTGCCAATGTTGCACCAATCCTACATTCCCAGAATAAACCCCACTTGATTATGGTGTACGATATTTTGATGCATTACTGTATTCAGTTTACTAATATTTTGTTGAGGATTTTAGCAGTTATATTCATCAGGGATATTGGCCTTTAATTTTCTTTCTTTGTAGTGTCTTTATCTGGTTTTGGAATTAGGATAATGCTGGCCTAATAAAATGAGTTTGGGAGGCTTCCCCCCTCTTGAATTTTATGAAATAGTTTGAGAAGGAGAGGTATTAGTTCTCTCAGAACATTTGGTAAAATTCACCTGTGAAGACATCTGATCCAGGGATTTTATTTGTTGGGAGAGTTGTTTTTTTTATTACTGCTTCAGTTTCACTAGGTGTAATCTATCTATGCAGATTCTCTGATTCTTCCTAATTTACTTTGAGAAGATTGTATGTTTCTATGAGTTTATCCATTTCATCCACGTTGTCCGTTTGTTGACATATAGTTGTTCACAATATTTTCTTACAATCCTTTGTGTTTCTTTGGTGTCAGTTGTTATTTCTCCTCTTTCATTTCTGATTTTAAGTATTTGTCTTCTTCCTTTTTTTTGTTGATGAATTTGGTTAAAGGTTTGTCAATCTTTTTTATCTTTTCAAAGGACCAGCTCTTGTATTCGCTGATCTTTTGTAAATTTTTTTAGATACTATTTCATTTATTTCCGCTCTGATCTTTATTATTTCCTTCCTTCTATTCACTTTGGTCTTCGTTTGTTATTATTTTCCAAGTTTCTTTAAGTGTAAAGTTAGATTGTTTATTTGAGCTTTTTCTTGTTTTTTTGAGATAGTCCTGTAATGCTGTGAATTTCCCTCTTAGGACTGCTTTCCCAGTGTCCCACAGATTTTGGATTATCATGTGCTCATTTTCATTTGTTTCAAGGTATCTTTTGATTAATTCCTTTCTCTCATTATTTTCCCATTCATTTTTTAATAACCTATAAATGAGCTTCATGTCTTTGCATGTTTTTCAGAGTTCTTCTTGTGTTGATTTCTAGTTTCATAGCATTGTGGTCAGAGAAGATGCTTGATATTATTTCAATCTTCTTAAATTTATTGAGACTTGTTTTGTGTTTTAACATGTGGCCTGTCCTAGAAAACATTCCATGTGCACTTGAAAAGTATGTATATTCTGCTGCTTTGGGATGAAATGCTCTGAAGGTATCAATTAAATCTGTTTGTGTGTCCTTTAAGGCTACTGTCTCTTTGTTGATTTTCTACCTGGAAGATCTACCCATTGAAGTCAGTTGGGTGTTAAAATCCTTGACTATGACTGTATTTCTGTCAGTCTCTCCATTTGTGTCCATCAAGATTTGCTTTACATTTTTAAGTGCTCCTATGTTGGGTGTGTAGTAAATGTTTACTAGGGTTATATCCTCTTGTTGGTTGATCCCTTTATCATTACGTAGTGTCCTTCTTTGCCTCTTACTATCCCTTGGTTTTAAAGTCTATTTTGTCAGGTATAAGTATTGTTATCCCAGCTTTTTTTTCCATTTGCATGAAATATCTTTATCCATCCCTTTACTTTTAGTCTGTGTGTATCTTTTGATCTGAGATAGGTCTCTTGGAGGCAGCATATATATGGGTCTTTTTTTCTTATCCATTCTGCTATCCTCTGTGTTTTGGTTGGATCATTTAAACCATTTACATTTAAGGTGATTATTGGTAGATACATATGTGGAACCATTTTATTGTTAGGCTGTTTTCCTGTTTATTTTTTTCTTTCTCTTTTTCCTCTTCTTCTTAAAGCAAGCCCCTTAACATTTGTTGCTTTACTGGTTTGGTGATAACAATCTCCTTTAGCTTTTCTTGTTTGGAAGCTCTTTATTTCTCCATTGAATTCACTGATAGCCCTGCTGGATAAAGTAGCCTTGGTTGTAGGTTCTTGACTTTCATCACCTTGAATATTTCACACCAGTCCCTTATGGCCTGAAACGTTTCTGTTGAGAACTCAGATAACAGTCTAATTGGTGCTCCCTTGTATGTAACTACCAGCTTTTCTCTTGTGGCTTTTAGGATTCTTTCCTTGTCTTTAAGCCTTGTCATTTAATTATGATGTGTCTCAGTGTAGGTCTCTTTGGGTCCAACTTGTTTGAGTCTCTCTGAGCTTCCTAGACACTTGTGTTTTTTTCCTTCACCAGATTAGGAGAGTTTTTAGTCATTATTTCTCCAAATAGCTTCTCGATCCCTTGCTTGTTCTCTTGTCGTTCTGGCATTCCCATGATGCTTCATATTGTCCAAAATGTTTCTTAAGCTCTCCTCATTTTTTAAAATTCTTTTTCTTTTTGCTACTCCACCTGGGTGGTTTTTTCTACCTTGTCTTCCAAAACACTGATTCAATCCTCCACTTCATCTAACCTACTGTTTCTTCCTTCCAGTGTGTAATTTATTTCAGATATTGCATTCTTTATTTCTGACTGGTCCTTTTTTATAGTTTCTATGCCTTTGTCTTACCGTTGAGAATCCTTATAACCATTACTTTAAACTCTCTCTCTGATAAATTGCTTGCCTCCATTTCATCTAGTTCTTCTTTTGGAGGATTCTCTGGTTCTTTCACTTGGGGTCTGTTTATTTGTTTTCCCATTTTGGCTACTTATTTGTATTTTCCACCTTAGCTGTTAAACTAAGTAGTTGTTAAACTAATCAAGCTGTGATCAGTATCCAGGCTTAAGTTCCATAGGGTGGGACAGAGTAATTCCTTTGGGCGGGGCTATTGCTTCTCCTCAGGCTGATGCCACTTGGACAGGAGTGCTCTGCCTGAGAAAGTGGCCTCTGCCGTGTGGGGAACAACTCAGCACAGGGATCCTAGAAGCTGTTCCTTCAGTTTTCTCCCCAGAGTCGCCATCCCCAGACTCAACTCAAGCATCTCTAGTCCACTCTGCCCTCTCTCTGTTGCAGCCCAGGGTAAGTGACAGTCCTGTTGTGGTGAAGTGGTTTCTCCTGTCTGTCCATGTTTATAAGACTTTTCTCCAGCTAGTGTTCTATTCAGGATATTCAGGTTATTCAGGATTATTTCTCTACAATTTAGTTGCAATTCCTGATTGGTAGTGTAACTTCCACTTGCTCCCCTGCCACCTCGGATCTGAACTCTGTGTTTTACATACTCATAACTGTAAACCTACTTTTGCTTCACTCTATATGTTGCCAAATCTACATAGCAAGGAAGTTATGGTGTTGGTGGTCTTTGAATGTAGTTTCGCCATATCCAAAAGGTGCACATCACACCCCCTCCTTCAAATCATATTAAGTTCATTATTGTTTAATTCATTTTTTTCTGAAAGAGTATCTGTTTCAGTATATTTTCAAGGTACCAACTTGGAGTTCACTGCTATTCACTACTATTTCTCTATTCACTATTACTAGGAAAAGCAAGCAAAGTATAGTTGAATTACGTGAGTTCAAAATGAAACAAATAATTGTAAAACTAAGCAAACCTAACTAAAAAGTAACAGAAAATGAGCACAGTTTAAATTTTCACTTTATTGCTGGTTTCCTCTAAACCTGGATAAAGTCATTTGAAATTCTTCAAATGACAGGTAACAGAGACTAGCCTAAAAAACCTTTTTCAAAAAATATGTTTTAATACAGACTCTGATGAGTGTAATGGTTTTTGTAAAAGAAAATTTCTCTTGGTGACAAACATTGCCCATTGAATGCATCTTTCAGAGCTGCCCTTTTCTTTTCATCCAGCATTTTATAGAAACAGCCAGGGGGGCTTCTGTGTCTTCTGCTACCAGGCTCAGTTGTGAACTGACAGAGAAAGTACACACCCCAGTCCCTGTGAAAGTACACAAGGAGGGAAATACAGACAACCTCAGTACACATTTCAACCAAGCGCACACACACTTTATTACTCACAAATTTACCGATGAATCTTACTAACATATTAAGACATGTAGTTTAAGGAAACATATGTTCAAGGTATCCACTGTCCCTCATTCCTCAATAATATTCTGAGAGTTATGCATGACATTGTGTTTCTAGTGAAATGATAATAAGACAATTTAATTTGAATCTTTGGCATTCTTGTATTGCCTATCTTATTTAAAGTTATTATTGTATTCCATCAATTTTAAAGTACACTTTTCCCCCCTCACTTTAACATCTCTGACATCAAGATATAGCTCAAAACTGATGATGTCTTCTAATTGGTGTTGACCCAGATACAGCTGTAGTATAATTTTCATTGCTGGTGCATTCATGAATGTCTTAATTATTTCTGTTGATATAGTTGGACAATAGCATTTCTCTGACCTTTTAATCAAGAAAAATTTTAAGAATCGCATATAAATTCTAGGCATTGGCTAAAAGCCTTCCTTTGACACGTTCTTGTAAGATCAACAAAGTGACAGCATCAAAGCTTACAACTTCAAAGAAAATCTCAGAAACAATAGCAGAGAACTTTTGTTGGCACAGAGGATAATATTGTATGGAAAAAATGGATTTTGACAATTCTGAGTAGAAAAATGACTTGTAAGAGTTAGATTGTTAATGTGAAAATGTTTTAAGAATGGCATAACCAATTGATTTTGCTTATGTTTTCCGTTTCAGAAGAGTGAACTGTGACTTCTAAAATTTCTATTTAAGCAAATCTAAAATAGATCTTTCAGTTGGCTCAAAATAAAAATTCTAAGGGATAAGAATGCATATGTTATACACAAGAAAGTGTGTTCTTTTAATAATGTTGTATTTTACAATCAAATTTGACATGGATTGGTAATAATCTAAGCTAAAGATGATCAGAGATTTGCTTCCACAACAGCTTCGCTTCCTGTACCCAATTAATTACAAGACTTTGTCAATTTTGCTTCCAGAATATAGTTTTAATCTGACTATCCTTCCCCATTCCTACTGTTTCTTCCCGAACTGTGATTCTTATAATTTCTCCTAAGAGTGTTACCACAGCCTTTATAGATTGCTTTGTCCTGGGTCTTTTCCCAGACTAGTTCATTCTTCTCCACTGCTGAGTGATTCCCATGAAATGCAGTCACATTCTGGTCCCTACTCCGGTTAGCTCCCCTAATCCCCGCATTTAGAAATCCCCATTTCCTAAAGCCTGGCGAATAAATGTGCGGTAAGCATGCCCTCTCCCCACATGCTAATGGCTAGTCAATCGAAGTTCTTTTCCTCCTTTAGTTTATATGCTCAGTAAAGTAGGGCTTCTGTCTACCTTGCCAACCACTAAATTCAAAAGCTTTAGCATATCACTAGCACATAATATGGTCTTAATACATTTTTGGTGAATAAATAAATGAACCAAATATACTTCATAATTCATCTAAACGCCAAACTCCACATAACAGTTATCTATCTTTTGGAGTTGGCACTTTAAGTTAACTACCTCGAACCTACAGGACAAAGCCCTAAACTCTTTAAAATAATTATCAAGGTCTACCTTTATGTTCTTTTATAGTCTATTTTCTTGTCTCTTTCCATGAAGCACACTTATACTCTAGCCTCATCAGACCACTAGATGCTTCCTGAATAGCCTTGCCAAAATTCCCAGCTTCTTCTGTGCTCCCCTCATACTGCTAACTTAACACTATTACACTGAGTTAATTGAACAGGTGCCTGTTTGCCCTCTAGAAAGTGAGCTCTTGAAGGAATTCTATCATAGTCATTTTTACACCCTGTTTGCCTAGCATATTTTCCATCAGAAAAATGTGCTGAAACAAGATGTTTATGGATCACACTGTTAGTCTCTTAGGGCTACCCTAGCAAACCACCACAAACTTGGTGACTTAAAACAGAAATGAATTCTTTCAAAGTTTTGAGGGCAGAGTCCTGAAATTAAGGTGTTGTATGGGCCACGCTCCTTTCAAAGGGTTAGTGGGGGTAATGAATCCTTTCCTACCTGGAAGTAATTGAGATGATTGGTTTCATTTACAAATAAGAAATCTGGATCTCAATTAAATACACTGAAGAACCTCAGTGTGTATTAATGAAGGTTGTACAGACCTTGGAGTTAGGACTTAAACCCACTCTTCTGTCTCTAGGCTCAGGGTAATATAGCTAGAGATGTCTACCTGGCCCTTCCCTCTATTTCCATGAACAAATCAACTAGTGCAATTAGTCAACAACAAAAAGATTAATAATGAAACGGAAGCACCAAGTCTTTACTGAAGATGTGTGTATCCAGTTTCACATGGTCACTAAACACATCGCAGTATCTTTGTTCTGTCTCTCAGCATACAGTGTGCATTGATCAGAGGCTGACGTGACGCCTGCCAGAGATCTGCACCTTCAGAATTCAGTTTTTCTCCCGTGAGTAGAACTATCCATGAACTATGCTGATAGATGGGTATGATTCTTTTATGTGTTTACCAGGAAGTTAGAGAATTAAAGTTTGACAGAGCCGGGGAGATGGCGCTGATGTTAAGCAATTATTGTCAGTTTTGTCTGTTGAGTTCAAGATCTATACTGATTCTAACATTGCATAACATTATCTTTGATCTTGTTAAAGTTTAAAGTCTTATAAGCTAGCAAAAAATGAGGAAAATTTATATATATATATATTTTTTAATAAATTCACCCGCAGAAATTTCAGGCTAATTTCTACTCTTTGATCAATAAGTTACTGATCCCCTAGCTTCTTTTAGTTTTAATTTTCCTCTTTTGTATATTTTATTATGCTATTACAGTTGTCCCATTTTTTCTCTCCCCTTTATCCCCCTCTACCCTGTAAGCCCCCTCCCTCCAGCATTTCCCCCCCTTAGTTCAGTTGTACATATAAGTTCTTTGGCTTCTCCCTTTCCTGTACTATCCTTAATAGACTTATCCCTGTCTATTTTGTGCCTACCAATTATACTTCTTATTCCCTGTACCTTTTCCCCCATTCTCCTCCCCCCATTCCCTGCTAATAATTCTCCATGTGATCTCCATTTCTGTGATTCTGTTCCCGTTCTCATTGTTGCTTAGTTTGTTTTTGTTTTTAGGTTCAGTTGTTGATAGCAGTGAGTTTGTTGTCATTTTACTGTTCATAGTTTTGATCTTCCTTTTCTTACATAAGTCCCATTAACATTTCATATACTAGGCTTGGTGATGATGAGCTCCTTTAACTTTACTTTATCTGGGAAGCACTTTACCTGCCCTTCCATTCTAAACGATAGCTTTGCCAGATAGAGTAATATTGGATGTAGGTCCTTGCCTTTCATGACTTTGAATACTTCTTTCCAGCCCCTTCTTGCCTGCAAGATTCCTTTTGAGAAATCAGCTGATAGTCTTATGGGAACTCCTTTGTAGGTAACTCTCTCCTTTCTCTAATCTTAGGTAATTTAATTATGATGTGTCTTGGTGTACTCCTCCTTGGATCCAGCTTCTTTGGGATCCTCTGAGCATCCTGGACTTTCACATCCAGTTCGTTCATCAGATGGGGAAGTGTTCCTTCATTATTTTTTCAAATAAGTTTTCAATTTCTTGCTCTTCCTCTTCTCCTTTTGTCACCCCTGTGATTCAGATGTTGGAACATTTAAAGTTGTCCCAGAGGTTTCTAAGCCTCTCCTCATTTTTTTGAATTCTTATTTCTTCATTCTGTTTTGGTCGAATGTTTATTTCTTCCTTTTGTTCCAAATCACTGATTTGAGATCCAGTTTCCTTCCCTTCACTGTTGGTCCCCTGTATATTTTTCTTTATTTCACTTCGCATAGCCTTCATATCTTCCTTTATATTGCAACCATACTCAATCATTTCTGTGAACATCCTGATTACCAGTGTTTTGAACTGTATCTGACAGGTTGCCTATCTCCTCATCCTTTAGCTCTGTTTCTGGAGTTTTGATCTGTGCTTTCATTTGTGCCACATTGCTTTGTCTCAGTGCACCTGTCAAATTGTAAGGGACGGAGCCTTAAGTATTCGACAGGGCGGGGTTGTGGCACTGTATGTGGGGGAGGGGTCAGAAAGGACACAATGCCACTTTTTTGGCTCTTCCCCATTTTCAGTCACTACCCTAGCTTCCCACAAACAGATTGTCGCCTTTCAGGTGCTAATTCCTTGGTGGGTTAGCTTGTGTATGTTCTAGGATCCTGTGGGCCTCTCCAAAGGACTCTTTTGTGATACTGGGAGTTTCTCCCATGGCCATAACCTCCACAGATTTTTACAGCCAGAGGTTTTGAAGCTTTAGCTTCACGTGCTGGAAATGTGGTCACGTGGTCTGTCTCACTCCCCAGTTGTTCCTCCTATCTTAACCACATGCAGATGCGGGATATCTCCGTCTGCCAGCTGCTGCCTCGTCACACGTCCTCGTTGTCCTGGATTCCCATCTCCATCCCTCCTACCAATCTAGATAAATGTTCCTTTAACACCTTGGTTGTCAGACTTCCATATAGTTTGATTTTCTGGCAGTTCTGATTGTTTTTAGTTTTTAAATTGGTTGTTATCCTTCTTTTGGTTGTGCAAGGAAGTGAAGCATATCTACTCATGCCTCCATCTTGGCCAGAAGCCACCTCATTCTAGTTTCAATTTTCTTATTTAGATTTCCTCAAGTAAGTCACCATTTAGAATCTGCATTTTTACTTTGTAAGCAGGCCCTGTGATCCCTTTAAATTTAGGTTTTTTGAGCTGTGAAAATGCTTTTTAAAATAAACATGTTTTATTTAATCTTTCCTAGTTGTCAGAAAACTGCACCCAATTCATGTTTTTGTTTTATTCATTGTCTTTGCCTTTGTTTATTTTTCTGATGGAGTAAAACCTATGATTTCTAGTCTAAATTTTTGATAATAAACTTGTGATTATTTTAAAATTTCCATTATAGTTTGTGCCTATCTTATTTAGTTAGTGAAGTATCTTTTGGGCTATTTAGGGGATAAAAATTAAAACTAAAGTGACAAACATAATTTTGGTTCTTGAATTTATTCACAAAATATTATAGTTTGATTATTCTTTATTTTCCTATGTCCCAGTCAAGTAATTAAAAAATTAAGTTATTGTGTCCACTTGAGCTTATAAGCTTAATTGTGTATACTTTATAATGAATCTCTTTACATGTCAATCCTGATTAAATATATTAAATGAATTCATTAAATCACATTTATTACTATTTTTTAACAGTTTTTAATAAAAACCAGTTTCCAGAGGGACTGTCTTGGTTATTGCTTTGTGCCAGATATAAATAAAAATGGAAAAGTTTACCTGATATAGTCAGAAAATTGGTTTTGGATGACTTTATGTTCATTTAAATTAAAAGTCCAGTACTATTAATGTTTCTGAAAGTAATTGAGAATGAATCCTTCATTCTCAAGATCACATGGCTTAATTTTCCTCTCGTTTTCCAAATACAGATTATTAATATTCATTTAAAATAATTGTTAAAATAGTAATTCATTTTAACTTAGCTTTCTTATCAATTATTAAAACATGCATGATTCAGATATTAGCATATGCAAATTTTTTTAATGTTGAGTATGGAATAATTTACTCCAGTGTTTGTGAAGTAATTCATGTAAAACCTGGTGCTGATTCTAATTTGATTAATATCTGGCTCATCATGTGCATTTCCATTTTCAGTGTTGACATGTATAAACAACAGGTGCTATGTCTACACACATCCAATAAATTTTTTTCATTACGCTATGTATTTTTAGTGTTTCTGTTCATCATAGAAGAGTTGTATCTGCCTACACAAGTACAGGCACATACACCAACAGTTAAGGAAAGTAACTTTAAACCAACTAAAATACCCAGACCAAAAAATGCATTAATAACAGGGTTTGAGATAAAAAAAGGCATATTACAAGATAAGTGTTCTACTAATTACCAATTGTACTATTGTTCATTGCACATTTTTCTAGCAAAATATGTAGAGCTAAGAGTAAAAACAGTGCCTTTGTCAATGTTATGGTCATTCTCCTTAATTATCTTTACAACTCAGGGGCCAAACTTTATAGCAGAGAATATATCAGTATTATCTGTGGAGTCAATTTTCTCTGTTCTCATGGTTAAAAATCAGAGGTAAGTGTAAAATTGTCAAACTACACCAGAAATCAGCAGGTGAACAAGATTAACATGGCATTTTTTATTCTCATTGTAAAATTTTAGGCATTTTTTAATCCCTTTGGGAAAACCTCACTAAAAAAATGTAAGCCTTAGCCCTGGCCAGTGTGGCTCAATTGGTTAGAGCATCATCCTGTAAACTAACAGAATGCCAGTTTAATGACCAGTCAGGGCACATATCTAGGTTGTGGGTTTGATTCCTAATTGGGGCTCTTACAGGAGACAATCAATCGATGTTTTTCTCGCATCTCTCTCTCTCTCTCTCTCTCTCTCTCCCCCTCTCTCCCCCTCTCTCTCCCCTCCTATCTCTAAAAAGCAATGAAAAAATGTCCTCATGTGAGGAAATAATAAGTTAAAAATTAAAAAGGTAGCCCCTACTTCAAATTTAGAAATTCTAAGGCGTGGGACTTCTCAGTTGACTCTAGAGATTTATGAAAGACAGATTCTCTATCCTTACACATCCTTAGTATCTCAGAGCATACATTTGAGAATTGTGTACTGACCCTAACCTCTTTGGTGCTCTCTGGAATATTGTCTCACACTTTAGTCCCCACTATTGGGCATTTTCAATTTATTGTGCTCCACAAGCCCCTTTCTCTCTTCCTCTGGGCATGCATAGGTCTCCCTCAGTCTGAAAATATCTTTCTTCAACCAGTCTCCTGTCCTCATTCATTCCCATCACCAACCAGCCTTCTTAAAAGAATAGTCTACATTGGTTGACCTCATTTCCTCAATATTTCTTCCTTCCTAATCCCCTTAAAATCTTGGTTCTGCTTCTAACACTTTACTAAAAAACTGCTTTCACTGATGTCACCATGAAGATTCTTCAAGAGGTTAGGAGGAATCGCTGTGTTAAAGGCTGCTGAAACCTCAGGTAGGATGGTAATTAAATCTACACCTCCAAAAGGGGAATTATGGGAAAGGCAATGTCAGCATTCCACTGTGTCAAGTCTATATGTAATGAAACAGAGCCTGTATCCCTAAAACTAACGAAGCACTTTTTAACATTCTTCTGAAATGTATGCCCTCTGATTCAAAGAGAAGAGACTAGAGCTCAAGAATGTTATTCAGTGAAGGCAGCAGAGAGACTCTGAGATAATAGGCAAATCTGAAAATAGAAATTTCACATATTTTTCAAGAAAAATATTACCCCCAAGTATACATAACTCAACTAAATGTTTCTCACTCCATTAGTGAGAACAGGGATAGTTAATTATATTAACTATCATTAATAAATAAAGCAAAATTAATAACTCGTGAATAGGGAACTTCTAAGAATTTTATTAAGTGACAAACAATGAAACAAGGCAAAAACAGAACTAAGTCTAACTGATTCAAAATTTCATTACAAAACTACTATCAAAAATAAATATTACAAAAGAAACTGTGTAATATAAAGATTATGTTTTAATAAATTTATCTGGATCAAAAAATAATAGACTTCACTAACAAGGAGAACAGATGGATGGGGAACCCAAAAGGAACAAGTTTGTAAAATTGAAACTGACCAGAGAAATGTGCAACTAATTCATGATTAAAATTGTATATGGCTTTAAACTCTCCCAATACTGGACAGATTTTAACATGGAACAAAATTAAAATAAATGCAGTTGTCTGTTTTTTCCTGCAATGACTTCTGTAAATACAACTCACATATTTTGGCCTCTGGGCCAAGATGATTTCAAGTAATAGCTGTAATAGGTAACTCCTTGTTATAGAAACTGAGAGGTTTTTGTTTTTTAAAAGGCAGAAAAACATACAAATAATAGAAACTTTTTAAAAGTAGATTTTGTAGTTTCAGTAGAATTCAAGACAAACAAACATTGAAAACTACACAACCCATAATGAAGATGTTAGTTATGGACATTTAAATACAGAAAACATAAATATATATGTAAAAAATGTTTTATGATTATAAGGATTCATTGATAAAAATATCAGTAGAAGGAGGAGACCACACTACTTTATTGATCTTTGGCAAATTAAGGCAAAAAAAAAAGGGTAACATGTGAATACTATAATTACAAAGTTTGATTTAAGAAATTGTGCGTATGTCATTTTTCATCCTATAATTGAGAACACTCCTTTTCAACATCCACGGAATATTTGCAATTATGGTCACTCAATATTTTGTCCATATTGCAATAAATACAAATATTAATCTTTTAAAGTTTAAACAAAAATATTTGGAAACAAAAATTACTCTAGTACTTAAATCAAAAGTGTTTAAAATAGAAATTTAGAGTATAGGGAAGGCTTATATTTAATTTGTTTTAGAATTAAAATAAAATTTGTAAGCATAAGATTTTCATATTTGTTTAAGAGATATTGCTTTAATAGTTTCAAAAACACTATTTTAGAAATTAATTAAAATGAATGTTATGTATGAAAACTCAGAGGTACCAAGTAAAACTTAAAAGTTATCCTTAAAAGTTTCTATTATTAACCAAAAGAACTCAAATACATTACATACAGTACTTTAAAAGGTAAAGAGGACTTCCGTCCAAAATGGAGGTGTAGGTAGATACACTTTACCTCCTCACACAACCAAAATAAGGACAACAACAAATTTAAAAACAAGAAACAACCAGAACTGCCAGAAAATCAAACTGTATGGAAGTCCAACAACCAAGGAATTAAAGAAGAAACAATGATCCAGATTGGTAGGAGGTGCAGAGACAGAGGTGGGAAGCCAGGGTGGAGAGGATGCAGCAAGACAGTGGCTGGAGGACCAGGTGGGTAAGATGACAGTTGGCAGTCCCACATTTGCATGCAGAGAAACTGGGAGGAATGACTGGGGAGTGAGACAGACAGCGCAACCCAGGGTTCCAGAGCAGGAAAAGAAAATCTCAAAACCTCTGGCTGTAAAAACCTGTTGGAGTTGCAGTGGCAGGAGAGACTCCCAGCCTCACAAGGGAGTCTGTTGGAGGAGGCCTCAGGGTCCCAGAATGTACACAAACCCACCCACCCAGGAACCAGCACCAAAAGGGCCCAATTTGCTTGTGGGTGATGGGGGAAGTGATTGAAAGCCACAGAGAGCTGACTAAGCAGCATTGTTCTCTCTTGGACCCCTCCCTCAAATACAGCGCCACAAAGTAGCACGTGGTTGCCCGGACCCAGCAAATACCTAAGGCTCTGCGCCTTACAATGTAACAGGTGCACCAGAGACAAAAAAAATATGACCCAAACCAAAGACCAGATCAAAGCTCCAAAAATAGAAATAAGTGATGAAGAGATAGCCAACCTATCAGATGCAGAGTTCAAAATGCTGGTAATCTGGATGCTCACAGCATTGGTTGAGTATGATCACAGAATAGAGGAAATATTTATTCCCTTATATTTATATAGGGAACCAACAGCAAAAGGAAGGAAAATGGGACTCAAATCAACAATTTGGAGCAGAAGGAAGAAATAAACATTCAACCAGAATAGAATGAAGAAACAAGAATTCAAAAAAATGAGGAGAGGCTAAGGAACCTCTGGGACAGCTTTAAATGTTCCAACATCTGAATCATGGGGGTGCCAGAAAGAGAAGAGGAAAAGCAAGGAAGGCACTGAGAACTTATTTGAAGAAATAATGAAGGAAAACTTCCCCACTCTGGCAAAGAAAATAGACTTCCAGGGAGTCCAGGAAGCTCAGAGAGTGCCAAAGAAGTTGGACCCAGGAAGCACACACCAAGACACATCATAATTACGTTACCCAAGAGTGAAGAGAAGGAGAGAATCTTAAAAGCAGCAAGAGAAAAGGAGATAGTTACCCACATAGGAGTTCCCTTAAGACTATCAGCTGATTTCTCAAAAGAAACCTTACAGGCAAGAAGGAGCTGGAAAGAAGTGTTCAAAGTCATGAAAGGCAAGGACCTACATCCAAGATTACTTTACTGAGCAAAGCTATCATTTAGAATGGAAGGGCAGATAAAAGTGCTTCCCAGATAAGGTCAAGCTAAAGGAGCTCATCATCATCAAGCCCTTAGTATATGAAATGTTCATGGAACTTATATAAGAAAAGGAAGATCAAAACTATGAACAGTAAAATGACAACAAACTCACACGTACCAACAACTGAGCCTAAAAAAAACAAAAACAAAAACAAAGCAAGTTGCTAGAACAGGAACAGAGGCACAGAAATGGAGATGACATGGAGGGTTATCAGTGGGGAGGGGTGGAGGGAGAAAGGAAGAAAAGGTACAGGGAATAAGAAGCATAAGTGGTAGGTACAAAATAGACAGGGGGAGGTTAAGAAGAGTATAGATGGAGAAGCCAAAGAACTTATATATACGACCCATGAACATGAACTAGTGGGGAGGGAGTGATACTGGTGGGAAGGAGGGGACAGCGTGGAGGGGTATAAAGGGGAGAAAAAAATGGGACAACGGTAATAGCATAATCAATAAAATATACTTAAAAAAACTAATTTAAACTAGACTGGATATCAAAGAAATTCACTGATTTTCATTATGCCATAGCAACCCAACGTTAAAAAGTTATTGAACTGGGAAGCATGCAAATAACCTTGCCACTTGCATGGGGAATCCTATAAGATTACAGAAACATGAGCTGATATTTTAGTAACTATTACAATGTTATCAAATGTAAACATACCAGGCATTCTTTTTGTGAATCTACAAACATTGGGATTTTCTACCCAAGGCTATTTTCACTGGAGCCAGCTTTCACAAGGGTGAAAAGTTGAAACAGTAAGGAACAACACAAAATAGAAGTTTGAAGTCTCAATATCTTCCTCATCTGTTTCCCTTTTTTTATTGTGATTGGTATTTTTTGACATAGTGACTCATTTGGCCTCTTCATGCCTTGGTTTACAAGGCAAACTTGTAAGAAATTACTATGGTATTTTTGACTTATGTCTTAGTTAATTTTTGAGATTCACTACTGGAACCTAAGTACTGAAAAAGTCATATTAAATATGATATGACTTTAAAAAAATAAATAATAAGTAAAGAGAATACAGCCCTATAAAGAAATCAGGAGAAAGTAATTAAATTTACTTATGGGTATTAATTCAAAAGTCCTAACTAAAAATGTTCAGCAAATTTGAAAATATATCAGTATGGAAAGGGTAAATTAGTAGGAGATAAAACTACTATATTTGTTTTAGTAAATCAAGAAGAAAAATTTCACAGAACAATGTTGAAAAAATTTTACTAAACTAGATGATACATTATCAACAGGATCAAGAATTTCTATTTCTCACCAGCTTCTGGTCTTATACTTAATGGAGCATTTCTATTAAAGTCGAATTTAGGAATGAGGTGGACTTCTCCATTTTTTTCTGGAAATTCAAGCTAAAGCTGTTGTAACCAAATGCAGGTCCAGCTGCCTGCCACTGCAATAGCCAATACTCGAGAGGCAGGTGCTGAGGTAAAGGAAAGTGGTTTATTCAGATACTGGCCGTTGGGAAGATGAGGGACTCATATCTCAAAGCCCACCTCCCCATTTCAAAGCCTATCTCCACATCTCAGTGGTGACAGGTTTTTATAAGGAGGGAGAGGCGAACAGAACAAAGAGATCAAGGGAGGGGATTGAAAAGTTCTCTATGTGCAGATGAACATAGTACATTCTGATAAGGCAAGCAATGGTCTGGTGTGCTTCACCCTGGTTTTGTATTCCCGGCTTAATGTCATCCTGGCTCCATGGTCCAAAGTCAACAGATCTCCCAGAGCTGGGATGCCTGAAAGTCAGAGTCTGTATCTTTTGAAGTTAGTTCCTAGGATTCTTATACAAACATGCTGCTTATCTACAAGCTTCACGTTAGTTAGAGTCAGCATTTATAGAAACAATGTGAAAAGAAATGTGGGGTGGGTTACAATACCCCACTGTTACAATTCCCACTGTTACACTATGAAACAAAGCAATAAGGAAGGAAGGAAGGAAAGAAGGTAGAAAGGAAGGGAAGGAAGAGAAAGAAAAGTGGAGGAAGAGAGCAAGGAAAAGAAACCGACAGGTATAAAAATTAGAAAAAAATGAAAATATACTTGGAATATATCTCATATTAGTACCATAAGGAAATGTTAGCTATTAACAAAAGAAAAGCAGAATTTTTAAATGAGAACAAAAGCAAACTAGAAAATATTACAAAGAAAAAGATTTAAAGGAATGGGCACTTATTTTCTACTTTTTTGTGTGTGTGTAAAATTCAATGTGGTTAATATATCAAGTCCCCCCCTGCTCCGCTTCACCCAGGTTAATTTATATCCTAAATTCAGTTCAAATAAAAATCTTAACAATATATAAGCAATCTTAAAGTACTTCTATTGTGTCTCTGGAAGAATACCATAGAAGCAAATATTGCAAGAAAAATATAAATAAATAAATAAGAATAATGGGAAGGAAATTTCCTTACTATTCTTAAAACATATTTGTAAAATTATAGTAGTTAAAATATTGAGATATAAGAATAGTTAAGTCAGTGTTATTAAAAATGGCAACAGATGTTTATGTTATTAATCATATATAAATCATCAGAGGAGAAATTGATACTTCATCTCTAGGAACTTACAGAGGATACTTATTTGTAACTTCTGAACAAAGCACATACAAAGATTATCATGTTTATTTGCAAGTGAAGGAATAAAAGCACTTAATGAGACTGAATAAAGAATGAATGAAGTGTGCCCTGGCCAGTATGGTTCAGTTAGTTGTATGTCATTGTGGGTTCAATTCCGGTTCAGGGCACATGCCTGGGTTGAAAGTTTGCGCCCCATTCAGGGCGTGTGCCGAAGGTAACTGATTGATGATTCTCTTGCACATTGATGTTTCTCTCCTGTCTTTCTCAGTCCCCCTTCTCTAGAATCAATAAAAGAAAGAACTTAAAAAAAAAATGAATGAAGTGCAAGGAGAGAAATTTTAAATCTGTATATATTAAACAGGGCACCTGATGTAATTCTACACATCTTTTAGTAGCTAATAAGTAAGGGAAATTTGCCAAATTATGTTATTGGTAAAAAAAAGTAAGAATATATCTTTTATATCTATATTTTTCAAATATTTCTAATTCAAGAACAAGTAGAAATGATAAAATATCATCTTTTAAATGATATTATCATTTTAAAACAAATTCACCATCATTTTTTTATTATTTAACTTTTTCCTAAGTAGCAGCTTCTAAAATGGCTTCAGGATTCTTTGTTCCCAAAGATTTTGTGAAAGATTTTCATTAAAATGGAAGCAAAGTTGACCTTAGAGCATAGTAATATATTATTAATGTCTCTCTACAAAATAAACTTTAAAAGTCACAAATGAAGACTTATTGTCAAAAAACTTGTCAAAAAATAAGCTTGCTACCTAAGTACTTCATAAGAAAAAACATTGACCTTGCTCTGGAAGTTTTTAGCTAGTGTTTCATTTATACATACAATAAATGAAATATGATGCTTGTCCTATTAGAGTTTATTTTGCAACCTTAAGCACTGCAGGTGGAGAATGACTGTTTTTTTAATCATTATTCTGTTGGAGTTGTTCCAATTTTCCCCCTTTTGCCCTTCTCTGCCTGTCCCACCCCCCACTCCCACGGTCAATCCGCACACCGTTGTCCATGTCCACAGGTCATTCATACATGTTCTTTGACCAGCCTCTTCCCCTTCTTTCCACCTTTACCCACCTCCTTCCTCCCCTCTGGTCACTGTCAGTATTTTTTTTTTAAACAAGATTAAAACATGCTAATGAGAATTGTACCTCCTCCCTATCATTCCAGACACTATCCCAATCAGAAAAATTGTTCTAATGGGAACCCGTACCCACAGAATTCCTTTTTTCTCAATGTTTATCTTTGCCAGAGACAGCAATCTTTCAAGAATGTCCTTGTCTTCACCAACTGAGTTTCCTTTCAAAGGCTTCCCCAGCAGTAAGACCAGGGAGTGGACGAGGCCTGACAACAGGAAAAGGAAGCTGATTTTGATAAAAATGTGTTGTATAGCTTTGCACAAATTTACTTCTTTATCTAAAAAGAGATGATGATGCTGTCTCCACCCAACAGCCCAATGTAATGGTTCTTGATTTTGTTGATTTAACGTTTATCTACAAGGTGCTCCCATAATATTATCTAACTATTTCTGTGTTAAGAACAGGGGATTATAAAAAAAAATAACAAGGGATTATGATATGCATTTATTTTATATTTCCCACAGTTCTATCATGGGGTTCAGAGCTATAGCATATTTATTATTTCTGTGGAGTATCACACAATTTTAATTAAATGTTAATTATCATGTAGGAGCAGTTTTGAAAATTTAAGTTGATAAACAAACATAAAATTTTATTACTATATTTACTTTCACAATAATAGAAGTTGGAGTTCTACTATATCTTATGTCTCCTTTCTTTTGTTTATTTTATATAGTGCAAAAGTATTTGAGTCTAAATTCTATTAGAGTAAACTCTTAGGGGGTGGTCTAAATTATAATTTTGTCTTACTATTTTTTGTATTCACTAACACTTCAAAGTTGGCTGGAGGCTAGAAATAATTTTGTTATGTATTTATAATTTTAATAATTTTTGATAGAAATAATTTTGTTTCAGGTTAACATTTACCAATCACTAACTCTAATCTTCAGTTTATTTTCAAAATGGTCAATATATTTTTATTAACTTAGACCCCAAATAAGCTGTTTTTTTCCCCCAAACCTAAGTATATTTTCTTATAGACGTCATGTATCTTCAGGCACCACCAGTCTATTATAGGTGAACAGGCTTTTGTCAACATTTACAAAATTCAAAAAGTTCTAAAAACTGAAAAAATTTTAATGACTTATTTAGAGTCAGAATCAAACCCAAACTATACTCATTAGGTGGCAAGACTTGGGCTGAGGTGAATTTATTTGTATTTTTATCCATTTTTGTACATTTTGTTGCAGTATATTAATGTGTTTGATTATGGAGTGTGGCCCTATGCCTGGATTGGGTTGTTAAGAAACATATAGTAAATGTATTGTATTGCTCTATAAATTTCAAAAAAAATATTAAATGCTCAAACATACCTTGGATTTGTTGGCCTGTACTTCATTCATATAAAGGTTTCAATCAGGTCAGTAATGGTTACAGTGCTTTATTTTTTAGGTTTAATCTGTGCAGCTAACAGTTCACCTCGTTGGTGTGCAGTTGCTTGCTTTAACTCCCCTGGTCAGGAGCCTCATGGTTCTTTCTACCTTTACTATCATCCTCCACTTGGTGCTTTTTTGTGCCCTTTGGACTATAAGCCACTTTTGCCACTCCTCTCTGCTGCCACTGGCACCACTCCTTGCTTATCCCTGTGGGGACAGTCTCAGCAAATCACTAAAGTAACCCCTCGACTTACTCTTCTCCTGACTTTCCGTCCTCCAAACTCCATACTTCTGGCCCTATTCACCTCTGTACATTATTAACTTCAAACAATCAACTTTTGTGGGTTTTAAAACATGTTTTATTTTCATAAAGTGGGAAATTACAACCCTATTTACTTTAAGCCCAGAGGTTGGTATACAGAATGGTATTTAGCATATATAAATTACTGAAGAAATAAAAGAAGTGATATGGCTCTGGTTACCTGTTGCTGTAAAACAAACTACTTCAAAACTTGGTAGTTAAAAAGAACCCCACAAACAATCCATTATTGCTATAGTTTCTGATTCTACAGGTCAGGGTGGTCAGGATTTTAGACAGGAACAAAGGGGACGGCTTTCTTGCCTCGATATCTAGGGCCTCATCTTTGATGACTCTGAGAAACTAATTCGTGGGGGTGAGCTAGAGATCCCTCTAGAATTCTCATTCTCTCTCTCTCTCTTTCTCTCTTACCTACCCACAGCCCCATCATAACACAATGGCCTCAGGTAGTCAGCCTTCTTACAGAGTAGCTCAAGGCACCAAGAGGTAAGGAAGTAGAGATAGGGAATCCTCGTAAAGGCTAGGCTCAAGTCTGCCATAGCATCGCTTCCACCATACTTTGTTGGTAAAAGCAACAAGAGAATTGCAGAAGAATGTGTGGCCATCTTTAATTTGCTACAGTGGGTCAATTAACTTCTTTTGTTCTCTGGAATTCTTCTCTTTCCTTTTATTTTCTTTATTCTATGATCATATGTCCTGATTCCATGATCACTTTAAGTTGATTTTCAACAGTTTTCCTAATTTCTTATTTAAAAAATCAAATTTGTTTGCATTTTCCGTATTCTCTTTGCTTCTGCCAATCTTCTTCCCTAATACTGCAAGAAGACTAAAGGAGAGGATAATGCCCTATTGTTTCCTTCAAATTGCAGTCTAGTACTTATTTACAAATATAAGCAGTGACCAAGAAAGACAGAGAGTATTTCCATTTTATTTTTCCTCCAAGAGAAAGCTCATAGTGAAAAAGTTGTGGATACCTCTGAAATCTCATCATTGTCCTTTATACAGGATGAGCAATTAGAGAAATGAATTTTAGACAGTGCTATAAAAAGATCAAATAAAAGAAATGTTTTAAAAGTCCTGTATTTCTCCCTTCCAATACCACATATTCTTGAAGGCTAGCTTCAAATGTATGTATTTTATAAGGTATAATTAAAGTTCTTAATTTCAAGCAAGAGAATCCACTTGGCAAACTTACAGAAAAGAGATGAAGTAAAGGAGGGAGAGATAAAGAAACACCATTAGCTCCCAGAAACAATGAGCTAGAACACACCAGAGAGAGAACTGGCCTGATGAAAACCTGTCACCAACATCTCAAGAAAGATAGCACTACCTGAAGTAAGAAAAAAAAAATCACCACATACAAACTTCATACATAGTTTACTTCTGAGTCATTGTCTTGCATGAATGTTCCTGATTGATGGAACCATGACCATATGTCCCAATCTAGCTTCTAGACTCTCTAGGACAGGCAGGATTTAAAAAAAATGGAATCAATCTAAACGAGATGTCAATAGAACTTAAGAGTGTGGCATAATATTGAAATGCAAAGTGGGTATTTAAAATTTATATGCTAGGCAGACATAAATGAGAAATACCTGCTTCAGCCCATCTTTCAGTTGACAAACATCGATATACATTCTACCACTTTAAACTTATAAACAAAACAACAACTATACCCTCCAACCTAATACAGATGGTCCCCAATTTACAATGGTTCAACTTATGACTTTTTGACTTTATGATCCTACAAAAACCATATGCATTGAGTAGAAATTATACTTTAAATTTTGAATTTTGATGTTTCCTGGACTAACAAGCGGTACAATGTTCTCTTGTGATTTTGGCTGCACAGAGTCACAGTTTCCAGTCAGCCACGTGATCATGAGAACAAACAACTGATACTCTACAGTATAGTTTCAAATGCATTTTCAACTGATGATATTAAACTTACAATGGGATACGTCTTCATTGTAAGTCCAGGATCATCTATAGACTGTCTGGAAAAAAGTCCAACCATTGTTAATAGAACGAGAATGGTTTATATGACGTTGATATAACCTGGCAGCTAAGGAGGGCGGACTGGAGTGTGCATGTGTGAACAATGATGACTTCACTGTACTAGTCAGTGCGGTCATCAGACGCACTGATGTGAGTGTGTGTACTGTGTGACCCTCGAATTCAAAATGACTGGGTGAGTAAAGCAATGAATCTCCATCACATTTTGTGTTATGCTTGAACATTACTTAGTGGAAACTATTCGGAGGATTCAGAAGGCTGCAGCAATGGGTGATTGGTGATCGGCAGCTTCATCACAACAATGTGCCCGCTCATGCATCACATCTCGGGCAGGGTTTTTTGACAAAACATCAAATCACCCAGGTGACTCAGGCCCTCTACAGCCCAGATTTGGTGCCCTATGACTTCTGGCTTTTCCCCAAACTGAAATCCCCTTTGAAATGGAAGAAATTTCAGACCATTGATGAGATTCAGAAAAATATGACAGGGCAGCTGATGGTAATGGGGAGAACCATGTGAGGTCCCAAGGTGCCTTCTTTGAAGGGGACTGAGGCATCATTGTCGTGTGTACAACATTTCTTGTATCTTGTATGTTCTTGAATAAATGTCTATTTTTCATAGTATATGGCTGGATACTTTCTGGACAGACCATATACACCATATATATATTTGATTGAGAGAGAAATGTCAGTTTGTTGTTCCACTTATTTATACATTCAACGATTGCTTCTTGTATGTGCCCTGAGAGACTGAACCTGCAACCTTGGCATATCAGGATATCACTCTAACCAACTGAGCTATCTGGCCAGGGCCAACATTAATTATATTTTAAAGGCTGTTACCTTTTTCCTTAAGGGATTACCCAAAGTATCTTCAGTTACTTAATCCAGCTCCAAGTCTGAGATCTAGGTGATGTTCTTTTCTCCTCTGGTGGGTTCTCAATTCCATCTTGATATTTTCAGACCTATATACTAAAATATAATAATATTTTAAAACTTGGGGCACCGAACTGTTGTTACATATCCATGGCCAACAAAAAATAAAATGTGATTGCTTGTCAGTATCCTCCTTTTTTGTAACTTTTTTATAACAAAATATTAGAACTTTGTGCTTTGACTATACATTCCAAATTCCCTTGGTTATTATTCTATCAAAATATTAGTTGTTTATTGTTCTATACCTTGTAGGGTGACCCAAACCTTTATTTTTGAAGGAGCTGAAACTTTTGTCGACTTGCTTGCTTGAAGTTATAATCTTTATCCCTGGGAATGCCCTAGAAACACCGGTAAAAAGCCTTTGGTAGGCTTTTAGGTTCCAGATACGATTGTCCCTATCCTCTCTGTGAAGAAGCTATCTGCTTTCGCTCTCATTGTAAAGATCAGTTACCCACAGCCAACATGGTATATTCTTTTATGTCTCAGTGACACAAAGTCAAGAACTGCTTATATCAATTTCTAATTTAATGAACCATTTTTGTGTGCCTTTGTAGAAGTGTTTATGCATTGGGTCTAAGACCTTGAAACAGCAGATTCCTCTGTTGCAGGGACGGGAAATAAACCTTTTATAAGTACACGATTAGGTGTAATAGTGAAAGCTACCAATCCACTTATATATTGTTATTCCTAAACCCAAGTATCCTGGCTATTAGAGAAATACAACCATTTGTTCGTAGCTGATTCTAAGTATATAACATGCTATAGGACAGCATTTTCAACCTAGCAAGGTGTTGATGTACAAATGGAACTATAAATATTCAGTAGTCTGGCTGATCATTTCATAAGACCCATGGATTCTCAGTCACAAGGTAAACGATAACACTAGAGCATTCCATAAATGGACTCCTTTGTTAGAATTAACTTAGCATGGATTAAAATATAAATGTGGAATAATAGGACAGTGAACAAGGCATTTGGTCCGTTCATGGATGGTGTCGCTGGCAGAAACATTGTGGGAAAGGAAAGAGGGAAAATCCAGGGCAGAATACGTCTGTTCCGGTGAGGATGAATTACTGCTTCCTGCGCGATCAAACTAGTCTGGCTGGCTGCCTTCCCTACCCAGTTACGTTCATTTTCCAAGGACTCAGTGTTGGCTGTCTTGGGAAGTTGAATATACAGAAGTGGCATTAGCAGGGTCAGCCTGGTAAGAAGACCACATTGTGAGGACGTTTCTGCCTGCTGTCAATACTGCAAAGCCAAAGTATTCCAAGCTCAGGAGTTGTGCAGTTGTATAGGATGTGTTCACAACCCCTGGTCAGTCTATGGTTTGAATTCCAGCCCAAACTCCACTTATCTCCTGACCTCTCTTTTCCCCATAAAGATCCTCTTCATTAGGTGGAACACTATAGTATACTGGGCCCCAGGAATTAGCATTAGGTCAGATCACCTGGCCGCAAAATCCTCAGTGCTCAGTTACGGTATGTGTTGCAAGTCCTTTGGAAGAAGGCTAACCGTAATGTTT
>PVJD01005802.1:0-108830 GCA_004026545.1 Mormoops blainvillei
GTCGGGGGGAAGAGGCCCTCCTGCCCTCCCAGGTCTCCCTCACCTAAGCTTGCAAGCTGGGGCCTTCCCGCCCTTTCCCTTATCGCCCCACTAAAGTCCAAGGCTCCTTTGTTCCCTGTGACATTTATTACAGCAACATCTCACCCAGGCAAACCTCACTGCTAAAAACCAAGAAGTAAACCAAAAATGCCTATAAATGGCCCAAATGATGGTCACAAACGCTGGAGACTGAAGTTCGGGCTCTTTGTCTACAGGAAAGCTCTATGGTCCCTTCTAGGACCTTTTAATTTTTAGGACATTTCTAAGGAGTTCTGTGGACCAGTGGCCGGTCTATTCACAGCCAACACTTGGGAACAACAGAGAGAAAAATCCCTAAAAAGTAGACTTCTGCGGTTTACAAACAGCTTTGGCTTTAGAGGTAGGAGTTTATAACCGCCCCCAAAGCCCCTCAGACACAGAGTAGAAAACTTGATATTCATAATTACGCTCAATCATATCACTGTGACTGTCCCGATGTCCCCTTCAATGATAAAACGAGGGGTCGAATGTTAAAAAAGACTCCGTCCCGTGTAAACCGAGGAGTCACGGCTGAATTTGAACCCGGCTCTCCCTGTCTAACAAACCCATTGTTTTCTTTTTTTTCTTTCTTTCCCGACACTTTTTTAATGGTGCGACTGCAGTTGGCATTCGGTATTACGTTAGTTTCAGGCGTCTAGCACGGTGCTTGGCCAGTTCGATGACGTATGAAGTCTCGTGCCCGCCTGGCGCCACGCACAGGTGTCGCCACAGGGCTGGCTGCATCCCTCTGCCGCGCTTTTCACAGCCCCGGGGCTACGCTGGAGCGGCCAGTGGGACCCCCCGTTTTCTTCACACCGCGGCCGCCCCGGGTTCGCACCTTCTTGCTTTAAAAGCCGTGGGAGAGGCACCCCTCAGTCGGCCTCAACATACCTAAATGGTCAATGGTGAGGTGCTTCCGCCCCTGGGAAAGACCACCACTGAGGAAACCTGGCCACCGCGGCGCTAGCATGTGGCGTGAGCGCAAGGAAACGGCGCTCCTCAGGCGGAGCGTTAGTTTCCGGGCCGACGGCCGCGAGGGGCCTCAGGTGACCACGCCGGTCCTCGGGGGTCACAACCCCCGCTCCTCCCAGCAGGACAAGGAGGAGGCGGAGAAAAGGGGATGGTATAGGCTGCGAAGGCCACGTTCATTGGCCCGCGGAGGTCTCTCGGGCACGAGCGCGCGCGGGGGCGCGCGCGCGACCTCTCCGCTTCAGCCCCCCGGATGGAGTCTTTCTTGGAACCGCTCCCCACACGGTCCCCACCTTCAGACTTCCGGCCAGCTGCCCGCTGCCGCCCCGCCCCCCGCGGGCTGAGGATGCGAGGATCCGCCAATAACAGCGCGCATGTGGTCGCAGTGGGTGGGGCCTCAGAGATTCGAAAGGAGCCCCGCCCCCTTGGTTCGCAGAGTCCCGGGACTTAGTTGTGGGAGAAAAAAGCTAAGCTCGCGGGAGGCGCGGCAGGGTGGAAAGTGGAAATTCAGGGTAGGCTGGAGGCGTGGTGTGGCTGTGCTGCCCTGGGGAGTGGAAAGGTGGCTTGGGGAGAGGAAGAGCCGGGAGGGCTGTGGCAAGGAGGAAGATAGCGCGCGTGGAGCGCCCCCAGTGCGGAGAGGCCGGGTCGCGGAGGGGCAGGAGGCCAATCTGCGGAGGGGGACAGCGTTTCGGGGCAATTCTCTGCCCCTTCCGCGGAGGTAACGGTAGTAAACTGGGACAGGTGCTACTCCTGGGACAGGTGCTACTCCTGGGACGCTTGCTTTACTCCAGGATGACCCTCAACCCCAGGCTTGCACCCTGAGTCTACCTGGGAAGCCTTGGGCTGGATGGAGACCTGAGGAAAGATATGCTTTTCTCCCCTTCAGGTCTAAGCTGACTCCTGCTCCTGCTGGCTGGAACATGGGAGATTTGCAGGAAGGTAAGGAAATCCTGGAGGGAAGATTGAGACCCTGCGATTGAGAGCCATGTTAGGGACCCCCCAACTGGCATTCATTCTTTCCTCCCCTGCAGATGTAAAGTTTATAGGGGATGAGACCTTGGACTTTGGAGGGCTGTCACCATCGGACAGGTACCAGCCTCTTTATCCTACTCACGTTCCTCCTGTGATGCCCCTGTCACTAACTCCTAACCGCTGACTCTGGGACCTGGGCTGGTAATTTGGCAAGGTTGGGTGCACTGGGGCTGCTGGTGGCTGATTTACTTGGGCCTCTATGACACCACTGCGGGGGGAGGGAAGAAGAGAGAAACTGGAATGAGATTGCAGGGTGTTAAGAAGGGTAAGTGGATTTGCAGCATCTTCATCCGGCATAATTTCCAGTGTCAGGAAATGCTAAAGGTGTATTAGGCCTCTTAGAAGCAGGTATCTCATCCCCTAGAGGTCAGCTTGGGCATCAGGGTTTGGGGTTGTGTCCCAGTCTTCCTCACACGGCCTCCTGCTCTCTTCTGTGTGGACACGGTGCCTGGTTTGTTTTCTGTCTCAGTCGTGAGGAGGAAGACATAGCGGTGTTGGTGATTCCGGAGAAACCCCTCCGACGAGGCCTCTCCCACCGAAGTGACCCAAATGCATTGGCTCCCACCCCCCAGGGCGTGAGGTTCAGCTTAGGCCGCCTCAGCCCAGAGAAGCTGGAGGAGATCCTCCATGAGGCCAACAGGCTGGCAGCGCAGCTGGAGCAGTGTGCCCTGCAGGATCGGGAGAGGACGGGTGAGGGCCCGGGGTCTCGCAGAATGAAGCCCAGCCCTCGGCGGGAGACCTTTGTGCTGAAGGACAGTCCTGTCCGAGACCTGCTGCCCACTGTGAGCTCTTTGGCTCGGAGCACCCCGTCTCCAAGCAGCCACACACCCCGCCTCCGGAGCAGCGATAAGAAGGGGTCAGTCAAGGCTCTTCGGGCAACATCTGGAAAGAGGCCCTCTAGCACGAAGAGGGTGAGTTTAGAAGGTCTGGGCTGGATATGTGGCCCCAGACACAATACAGGCATAGGGTGGTCTCCTCGTTGGTAAAATGGAGACAGTGAAATTCTGCCTCACAGCGTTGTTGGAATTAAATGCAATACCATAAGCCATGTGCTGACTACTGTGTCTGTGCAACGTTCTAGAATGTGTATAATAAGCTCTCCGTAACTGGTATTGGTGATGATGATGGTGTTAGCAGCTAACTTCTGCCCTTCCTTACTGGGGTCTGGGCAGCTCTCCACCTCTACCCCGTAATCAGCCAGCAGAACAGATTCTTTTTCCATTCTGGTCCCATTTTTTTCTCTCTCTCTCTTTGTGTTCCAGGAGTCGCCCACTTGCAGTCTGTTCCCCACATCCAAAAGCCCAGCATCTTCTCTTGCCCAATCAACTGCTCCTTCCCGACCAACTCCCCCAACCCGATCAACTCTTCCAGCCCGATCAACTCCTCCAATCCGATCAGCTCCTCCTTCCCGAACAACTCCCCCAACCCGACCAACTCCTCCAACCCGATCGACTGCTCCAGCCAGGGGAAAAGCTGGGCCCAGTGGGAGAGCAGCAGCAAGTGAGGACCTGGGCAGCGAAGCTGTGGGTGAATGGGAGAAGGGAGGATGTGGAGCGTACCCTAAAATCCCTCTACTCTCTGCACCAGGCCCGCCTGTCCCCATCAGACCAGCCTTGGCCCCCCAGCCTTCTACCAGCAACTCTCAACACCTGTCTCGGCCTCAGGGAGCGGCTACTAAACCTTCCAGTCGACTACCTGTCCTCTCGGCCATCCCCAAGCCAGCCAGCCGAGTGCCACTCACCAACCGGAGTGTACCACCCAGCAAAGGTGCCCTAGCTCCAGATCCATTGTCAACTCGGAAAGGACTTCCAAGACCAAGTGCTGCAGGGCACAGAGGTAAGGAAGAATGGACATAAGGATGAGAAGTCAGGAGCAAGAACACCCACCCTTGCCCAGTTTGACTGCATCCTCCCAGAGCTGGTAACAGTGACCACTTTCTCCCTCTTCATTCCAACTCTGTTTGAAGGTGGTGAGACTGAATTAAGGAGAGAATGTGGGCCTGGGCCAAGAGTTTGAGTCCTCAGCCCTGGCTGATGTGGCTCAGTGGATTGAGCGCTGGCCTGCGAACCAAAGGGTCATCGGTTCAATTCCCAGTCAGGGCACGTGCCTGGGTTGCAGGCCAGGTCCTCTGTAGGGGGCACGCGAGAAGCAACCACACATTGATGTTTCTCTCTTTCTCCTTCCCTTCCCCTTTCTCTAGAAATAAATAAGACTTTAAAAAGAAGGAAAGAAAGAAAGAAAGTTTGAGCCTTTGTTTTCAAACACCTTGTGTTCTTTACCTTGGGTGAGAGGAAGGGCACTAATCGCAAACTCACCCTGCCTTCATCCAGTATTTATCTTTGTGAGAAGGTTACGGGAACTTTCTGCTAACTCATTTATTTTGTTAACCCCCATGAAGTTCCTATTTCCCAGCGACCAAATCTTCCTGGTGCCACTCACAGCAATCTGCAGCTCTCCAGGAAAGTTGCAGTCCCAGGACCTACCAGGTGAGGCGAGTTGCGACGCTGTCTCTCTCTTCCCTGTCATCTGGGCTTCTGAGCTGTCAGGTCCATCAGCCCTGAATCCTGTGTGGTGAGATGGGGATGAGGAGGGGAGCCTGGAGGCTGGGGTATCCTGTTTCTTCACGAGGAACTTGAACTCAGCTGGGTGACATGGGCTTGAGGAAGAAGGACAGTAAAGCAGTTCCTCCTTCTATCTCTTTAGGTAAAGCGATCAGGACAGCAAGCAAGAATTCAGTGGCAAACCACTACAGTCACTGTCTGGGACTCACCGCTCCTCTGGCCTCCCAAACGCTTTCATGGGAGGCGGTTCCTGACTTCTGCAGATTCTGGTCCAGGGGCAAGAGGAGGCCATGCCACCTGGGCTGGAGCCCCAGGGAGATGGGGTAGATTAGGGTTGAGCTAGAGGGGATTCACACTCTTTGGATTGAAAGATTAGGGAAAAGAGGTCACATTTCCTCAGCAGTGAAATTAACCAACAAATGAGAAGTTAACCGTTGTCCCCATCCCACCCTGCCCTGTCCGCTCTTGTGTGCAGCCCACAGAGGCGAGTCTTCTTCCCAGGCGGTGGTTCAGGGGCAGTTTTCCCTGCGCATGGCCTCTGTAGCTACCCCGCCCCCGCCCTGCCCCCCGGCTCTCCAAGGAGCAGCCCTCTGGAATCACATCCTCTTCTGGACTCAGAGGCAGGCTTTTGGCCCCCTAGCACTTGTTTCCCGTGAATTCTGCAACTCTTTAACAGGCCAATTGACGATAAGCGTCCTCCTTTGGCCTGCATTTTTTTTTTAAATAAAATGAGTGTATTTTTTATATTCTCTGTATATGTGAAAGTAAATCCTGCTCCAATTTCTAACAGATTTAGGGTAAATGCCTATGTAAGTCCAAGGAGGCAGCCAGGATGGGCTTTCCCAGGCAGAGGGGCCCGAATAGGCCCGAGGGCCTTGAAACTACAGATAATCGGGCTGTAACTTACGCCCTTGTTAGTATTAGATGGGAACGGGTTGCTTTTTCCCAGGGTCTGTATGTCATTAAAAGGTCCAGATCAAGTTCAGTATAGCTTAATTCACAGTATGTGAGGCTATCAAGCCAGGGTCTTGGTAAATTATTTATATCCTAAACTTGGGTGTCCTTTCATGGCAAGAGAATGGAGCCTCTGAGGAACCCTTGGGCATCTTGTCTGCTGTACTTATGGGCCAAGGGGGCCCTTCAATGGGTACTCTGGTGTTTAGCCTCCGTGATCGCCACAGGGAGAAGATGCCAGGACAACTCCTCACTGTCTACCTTACTCCACTAGAATTGTTGGTGTTCTCCTCTTACCTCTATTAGACCCCAGGGCCAGCACCAGGCTTTGTGACTCCCTGCAGTGCCTAGTGTTGTGATTTGTATGTGGCAGAGAATTTCATTCATTTATTGAACAAATAATTGAGGGCAAGATGGGTGTTCAATGAATGACAAAGACTCGTTTATAACCGATTTAACTAAGCATCTCCCTCTTCTCAGTCTTTGACTTTGCATCCAGAACCAACTCAATTCCTTATGACCTCTGAGAGACTATCCCTCCTTGAAGACCAGGCCATGACTTAAGGAAGCCAGAAGGCAACTGGGAGAAGGGAGTGGATGCCACCTGGTGCCCACCCCACCCAGGCTTAAATGACCCTGAGCGCTCTGTTTAGGTACCGGAATGCCCCTCCTCTGTTCCCAGGCCAGGGACTCTCCTCTGCTTTCTTCCCCTTTTTTTCTCTTTTTTTTCAAAGATTTTATTTATTTAGCTTTAGAGAGAAGGAAAGGTAGAGAAATATTGTGTCAGACACACAGATTGGTTGTCTCTTGCTCTCCCCCAACTGGGGACCGGGCCTGCAACCCAGACATGTGCCCTGACTGGGAACTGAACCGGCGGCCTCCTGGTTAGCAAGCCAGCACTCAGTCCACTGAGCCACACCAGCCAGGGCTTTCTTCTCCTTTTTTGGGGTGATCTTCAGGTTCATCTCACACATTCACCTGTATCGAAATGACAGCTGCCTAGACATTCAACTTTCCCTCAGCTTCCTGCAGCAACTTGTGCCACTCTGGGATTCCAAAAATTGAGTTGGGGGAGGAGGTGTGGAGACACACTTGATTATTTGACTCTGGAGAAGTTTGGCAGAGGCAAGAACACCTCGGGCGTGTTTCCAGGCTGTCTCCCGCTGGTGTCTAGTAAGCAGGGCGTATTGGTGACTACCCCTTCTGACAGAAGCACTGGAAGTCTGGCAAGCCTAGGCACACATTTAGGTGTGTCCAGCAGATGGCAGGTGTGGCCTGGGTGTGGGACAGGCCCTGGTAGGTCCTTAGAAGCCAGAGGAGCTGCAGACCCATGTGCTGTTGCCCCCTGGTGGCCAGAGAGGACAAGACACATTCCTTTGGCCTTCTTGGTCAGCCCTGAGTTTTGTAACTACCCCTACCCGTTCCTGACCTGCTTGAGCAGCATGCAGGAGGTAGTCCTAGCTAGGGAGGAGATCTGTTTGCCACAGCTGTTCTTGTTCAGCTACCTGTTGACTCCCTTGCCTTCGGTCTGGCTTTCTATTTTTCTCTTTATGCATCCATCCCTGCCCCCACTCAGCAGCAACATGGAGGGAAGCCAATGTTTATTGGCCTCTTCCTTGCTATGCACTGTGAACTGTTCTAAGCACTTTACATGTGTTAACTCATTTAATTCTCATAAAAGCTCAATTAGGCGGATGCTATTATTATCCTCATTTTGCAATGAAGAGAAAGTAAGGCCCAGAGAGATGAAGTCACTCAATCCAGTTCCTGAGTTTGTGTTCTTAATCACTACCCTCAATTTCCCCCATGTTAACTCCCTACCTAGTTTGTTAAGCAGACCTTTGAAAAGCACAAAATTTGGGAATAGAAGTAACGTTGCAGAGCACATAGTTGGCGTGGAGTAGGAGTGGCTGCATCATTTCCATCAGAGAAAAAAACACAAAATGGCCCCGAGAGGTAGAGTTCGGAGGTACCCAGCCACTGAGCACCTTGAAATTCCCACCACCCTCTCAGCTCAGCCCTCCCGTCTCCTGAACTCTGCCCGCAGGATGCAAGCCCTGAGGGGTCGGGCTGGAAACCTGCCCGCTCTGTGCCGTCTCCTCTCAGCTACATGAGTCCCTTCTCGTGAAAATGATACTTGCTTGCCGCGTCATCCCTGGAAATGCCAGGACATGGGCTCTGCGCTGACGGGGCTATTTGGGGAGCACTGCTGGGGTGCTGGAAGAGAGACTGGCTCACACCAGCCACTTGGCATCTGAATCCCCTGACCTGGTCTTGCCTGCTCGTTTTCCGGAGGCCAGGCCCCCCTCCCTCTGGTAGGACCATGCGAAAGCCATGATGACAGTGCTCAACCCGCACAGAACTAGTTTATTCAGTAGTATGGGGAAATGAAAAAAACAAAACAAAACAAAAAAACGAGCACAAAACCCTACGATATTTACAATAACAATCAAACTGTACAATCTGATGGTTAGTATCAAGTTAGAATCCAGCATCTTTGTACTTTTTAAGTCAAGTCATCAGTAGTAAAAACCAGTTAAATTTTTAACCCTTTGCAGGAATTGCCGAGGGGAGAGGTCAGAGGGGAGAATCCATGACAGGAAAGCCAGAGACCAGTCGTACAAATGAGAAGCAGGAGCATTTTTTTGTAGCCACCTGCTCCAGAGGAAAGTCTGTAACAAGTCTGGAATACATGCTTAGCATAAATGGTGGCTCAAATGAACAGCAGTTGGCAAAACTGAGGAGGAGGGAGGAGAGGCAGGGAGATGACAGCCTGGAGCAAGGGGAAGCGCCTCGGGCCCCACGCCAGGACTGCTGGGTATGCACCCAGCCTGTAACAGCCACATCAGACCCCCGGGACTGGATACGAATGCATCCCAACACAAAGAAGCAAATAAATAAAAAAAATATATTAACTCTCTCTTCGAAGGGAGCTGGGGTGGCGGGTGGGGAGGGGAAGAAAGAGAAATAGGACCTAGTCCTTTGAAGAAGAGAGCCAATTCCCAGAAGGGGTTAAAAATAGAACATGTCTCAGAGGCCACAGCAGGTCAGACAAAGTGGGGTGGTCTGTCTGATCTTGGGGGTGCCTGGGTGAGTGGACCCCAGAACCCAGACTTGAGATCAGTGCTGGGAGCAACTGAGCCAGCACTGTATTTACTCTTGCTCCCTGTCCCACCCACACAACAGCAAAGAAGCGCAACTTAACATGACTGGCCTTCCCCACATGTGGGTCGGGCAGGGCAATGAAGCACTTTTGGGTTGGCAAACTGAGCAAACGCCCGGACTTCGCACGTGGCCAGAGTCCAGGAAAAGGAGAGGGGCTAGGGTGGCCCGGCCGCCCCCCGCCCCGGGGGCACGGGTTCCCCTCAAAACGTGTTCATGCAGCATTTGGGGGTCCGGGGGCACTGAGTCCTTTGGCCCCCTCTCCGGACAAGGCTTCTTCAGTTCCTGGGAGGGCGGCACAGGCAGGGTGAGGAGCGCCCCTGCCCTGGAGCCCTCGCCACACTGAGGCCCGCCCGGGGCAGCCTGCAGGGCTCCGTGCCCTGGGTGCATGTGGCTTTGTCCTTTCCTTTTGGTGATGGCAAATGAGGGGCAGGCCCCCCAAGAGTCCCTCTCCTCCCAGAGGCACAGCAGATGGGAAACCGAGGAGAGGCTGGGGAGCATCCTGGGAGGTCCTATCCTCTTTGGGAAGGGAGTGGGGAGTCAGTTTCCAGCATATAAAAAAAATTAATCCCTGAAGTCATGAAGAGTGAAGATCCTTTTTTAAATTCTTTTTTTTTTTTCCTCTTTTCTGAAAAACTTTGTCTTGGAGATGTTGGCCCCAGGGGTCCAAAGTGCAGTGAGGGGGATGGTAGGGGAGGGAGTTGGCACTAGATGGCCTTGGGTGGGGTGGGTGCCCCTCCCGGCAAGGCCCAGGCTCCTCAGATGGACGTTTCGTCGCTGCTGCGGACAGGCGGACAGGCGTGGGAAGCGGGGGCAGGATAAAGCACAAGACAGGAGTGGGGGCATGAGTGCCGCCGGGGAAGGCAAGGGAGCCTCAGGGTGTAGGAACCACCGGCCCAGGGTTAATGCAGGAAGTTAAAGAAGAGAAATCTGGAGAGGCAGGAAAGGAAAGTGACAGAAAAGGCACACAGAGGGTTAGTCGGAGCAGAGGAGACAGGGAGAAGCTTCCACCAGAAGAAGGAAACAGAAAAGCAGCCCCAGCTCCCCTCCCTCCCTCACTTTGCCCGACGCCAGGCCGGCTGACCCCACAGGGCGCCGTGGTTTGTGGGCACGGCTGGGCCACACACACTGCCCTTTTGTTGTCTGCCACTGAGAGCAGGCCGGGGAGGCGTGGAGGCAGCTCTGAGCCCAGCCGGGGCCTCTGCACCCTGTCCCGCCTACCGGGCCACACTCACTCGGAGCCTGATGAGTCCTCATCCACCGTGCCCGCCTTGATGCGCATGGCCACGGGCATGACCCCATTCAGCTGCTCCTGGAGGCTCTGTCGGGGCGGTGGGCGGGGAGGCGGCCCGCCCCGGCTGCCCTCGCTGGCCGAGGAGCCCCGAGAGGACCCCGTGCCCTGCTCCAGGGGCAACCGTAGGAGGCTACTCTTCTCGCCGATGGTGGGCAGACCCTTCTTCTTCAGGATGCCTGTGGGCCAGGAGGGCAGGTGCCATGAGGAGCAGGTGGTAGGAGCATGGGGCTGCCCTGCACAGTCCCACTGGCCGCAGGGCTGATGGGAAACGTGAGGCTGCCCTCTCACCTTTGTGAGGTTGGGCAGAAAGCCCTGGAAGGGGGCCCAGGGACCCCTCCCAAGGCAGGGCATCTCCGTTCTCCCGAGGCCGTTCCTCAGAGGCCACATTGCCACCGCTCTCCTTTGCTGTGGTACCGAAGTCTCCTGACCAGGGGACCTTCACGGGCCCCAGGCCCCCATCTGGTAGAGGAATGGAGCAGATGAGACCCAGGGAAGATAGACAACTAAGACAGTCACCACCCTAGCACTGCCTCCCAGGAATCCCAGGCCCTTTGCCCTCCCATTGCCCCCAAAGGCCATGGCCCCGGCGCTGGCCCACCCTTGGGGGCGCTGTGCAGGGGCAGTCGCTCGGCCCCAGGCCCCAGCAGGCTGTCCCAGCCCGGCTCTCCAGGGAAGGCGACTGCCTCTTCCTCCTCCTCCTCCTCCTCACTGTCTGACGAGTGGGTAGAGGCATAGGAGCCACTCTGGTCATCTTCCAGGGACAGGTCACTGTCGGAGTCTGTGTCAGGATCTAGGAGATGGCAGAATGATCACAGGCGCCCACCCGCCTCTGCCCAGCAGAATACAGGCAGCTGTACCCCCGCCTGGCCAGTCGTCAGGGGCGTCCGTGCTCACCGTGCTGCTGGTCTTGACCTTCCAGGAAAAGGCTGCTGGGGTCCCCCAGGCCAGGGGGCCCTTGACCAGGGTTCAGTGTGGACTCCTCCCTAAGGACACAAGACCACGCTGGAGAGGTCAGCCTGGCCCCGTGCCCAGTGCCCCATCCTCCTGGGTTTTCCAGTTCCTGCCCTACGTCCCTTACTGCTTCTAATCCAGGCTGCCACTGGTGTCAGCCATGGCGTACACACCCGCAGCTGGCTGGCCAGGGTCTGGCAGGCCCAGCGCTGCTCTTCCCTCTGCCCCACTCCCATCGCCAGGGCTCACCTCAGCAAGAAGGGGATGTAGCTGGGCTGACTCTTGCCCGAGCGACTGGCGCTGTGCAGAGAGCCGGCTGAGTCTCCGTAGGGCTGGTACAGCCGCCCATCTGCATATGGGCTGGGGCAGTTGTAGGACTAGGCAGGGAACACAGGGGTCAGTAGGCAGAGGAGCAAGGTGGGGTGGTCCCGGGCTAGGAGCAGAAGAGCCGAGGAAGCCTGCCCTAAAGTCTACCTCCCACACCCCCAGGTCTGGGAGAGAGAGAGGCCCCACATCTCTGCCGTGTCCCATCGCAGGGCCTAGTGCTTGGGGCTCTGCCGCAGCAGTGCCAGTCCTACACACTTCAAGTTCCCCGGACTCAGCTGTATAAAGGCTTGCTGGTAAAAGGTGGCACCAGGAACTGTCTCCTGAGAGCGTCCTGGGAGACACAGAAAATTTGCCAAGAGTCCCAGGGGATTCTCGGGTGTTCGGCATTCAGGGCTGGATTACCTGTCTTGGCCACTTCATCACCTTGTCTTCCAAGCTCTATACCCATCTCTTCCGAGTCAAAATCCTCCCCCGCAGCCCTCAGGTCCCCCTCTTTCCAGGCCACACATATCACTGCCCCACCCCCTCCTCCTTCTAGGAAAGGATGGGGGGATGGAGGAAAAGTGGGGCCAAAGCACAGAGAGCAGCTTCCTTGGGCTTCTGGCCTGTCCCCCTGTCCTCCGAGACCCCTCCACCTCCCTGAATCCCGGCCCCCTCACCGAGGTCAGAGTGGACTTGGTAGTGAGAGCAGGGTCAGGGCTGGGTTTACGGCTGCACGCAAACTTGAGCGCTTTCCGGACCTCCTTGCTGAGCACCACGTAGGAGAGGAAGATGAGGAGGCCCTGGCAGGCAGGAGGCAGAACCTCCTCATTGCTTATTCGGGCCCCCGCAGCCACGCTTCCCCTCCTGCCTCCACGGGGTTCCCACAGGCCTGGGCTGGGCCGGATACCTGGATGCAGTTGCAGGCAGCAAAGAGGTAGTGGAAGAGGAGGCTGTCACTATTGACGGAGAGCAGTGCCAGCAGCCACGCGGCACTCAGCAGCAGGAGGACAGCGAAGGAGGGCCTCAGGCCCGAGCTGGGGAGAGGCGCCGGCCATGAGTGGGGCCCTGAGGCCTCCCATATTCTGCCCACCCACCGCCTGGGCAGCCACACCCCGTACTCACACAGGGCCTTTCTTCTCAAAGCCCTGCCGATGAGCAGCGCAGGAGGCCCGGGCCGCCAGGGTGTACAGGAAGACGCTCATCTAGCAGGGGAGGGGGAGTGGGAGGTGTGAGGAGTGAGAGAGCTCCCACCCCACGGGGGCCCAGCAGCCTCAGCTCTTCCTAACAATCTCGGATTCTGAGGACTCACTCACCCCAGCCCACTTTCTAGCACTTACCGAGACAGCAAAGGCCACAGGGCCAGCGAAACTCCAGATAAGCGTATCATAGATGGAGAGCCAGCAGAAGTCGGGGTTGCCATAGCCCTCAGGGTCCAGGCCCACTGCTAGACCTGGGAGCACGGTGACAGCAGCAGAGGAAGGGGTGGTCAACGCTGGGAATCAGTCAGGCGGTCAGGTGGGCTGCCCACCATCTGTCCCTGCCGTCCTCTGCAAGACGGGGACCCAGCCCCTGGGTGGGGACTTCATAGGCCGAGTTCAATCAAGGGGACTCCTATGGAGAACCTGACCTGGGGCATCGGGACGTGGGACCTCTGAGCCTGGGATACGAGTGGGGAGAGCATGGAATGACAGTGGACCATGTAGAACCTCGAGGTCCGGAACAGAGGTACCTGTGATGAAGGCGGGCACACCCCAGCCCAGCATGTAGTAGAAGCGCATGGGGCCGGCATTGACGTCGCGCACCTCTGTGAGCGCCCGGTACAGGTGCAAGGCCTCCAGCAGAGCCCAGGAGAAGGTGCAGAGGAACAGGAAGTGCAGCAGGATGGCGATGACTGTGCAAGCGAACTGAGGGCCCAGGCCAGGTCAGCGGCCAGGCACGCCCAGCGCTCTTGTCAGGCAGAGGGTGAGGGCCTGGGTGTTGGGAGGTGCTTTGGGGGGAGTGTGGGCCAAAGGAGGGCACTTCTAGGGTGCTGGGGAAGTAAGGGGCACTGGAGAAGAGGAAACTGTGGGCCCGGCCCCGGGCTGGGCTCTTCGTCAGTCACCGCTGCAGGCGCAGGGCTGAGGGTGGGGGTGGGCAGGACTCCTAGGGGAGCTGAGAGCACTGGGGGTTGGGTGAGGAGGAACATCTTACAGGGAGGTCAGCCTGGTTGATTCCCAGGAGGAAGACCAGCTGAGCGAGGCCCAGGGCAGCAGTCAGGTTCCTTCGGATGCCGTGCTGGTTGGAGCGAAGGGCACGCAGGAGAGTGAGGAAGAGGAAGGTGAGTAGCAGGGCAGCCAAGGTGACCCCTAGGGCCACGTATGTCAGTGTCTTCAGCGGCAGGATCTCCCCATTCTGCAGGGTGGATGGCAAGGGCCAGGGGAATTAGGAGGAGCAGAGCCTGGACACCCAGCACGGTGCCTTGGGCTCCCATCCCCCAGCCCTACAGGCTCCCCTGGGGGCCGGACCTCCCGCCGGGACACATCCATGAGCACAGCGAAGCTCGTCATGTGGTTGCACTGGCAGCTGACGTGGCTCTCGTTGCGGAAGACGACTTCACAGCCTCGGGCTGACCAGCCACCTGTGCCACTGACCCTGCAGGAGGGAGGCCGGGTCAGGAGCCTGGAGGCTTCTGAGCCCAGGGGCCCAAAGCCTCAGGAGCTAGGGCAGTGTAGGCTCACAGGATGGAATGGTTCCAGAAGACACAGATGGGCTTGGTTCGCTCCTCCGTCTCCAGCAGCCGGAACTGCACTGTGACTGGCTTGTCCAGGGCTCGGGGCAGAAGCTCTTCATCATCGTGGACGCTGATGCTCACCACAGGTGTGTTGATGACAGGGCGTTTGGGAACCCTGACGTGGGGCAAGTGGGCGCACAATCAGCACGGCAGTCCTGTTACTGGGACACACCCCTCATCGCTGGGATGCCCCTAATCCCGGTCCCGCTCTACGCCTCAGTGCTCACCCGCCGACCGCACTGCAGCCCCCACCCCTCCCACCCCCTTTCTTCAGCCACTCACCTCAGGCTGCGCTTGTCTGGGTCGTAGTTATGGGGCAGCAGCCCTGCCAGGGTGCGATAGATGATGACACTGGCCACAGCCTCACCCTGGCTCAGCTCCGGGTGCCGCCGCTGACGCCGTGCCAGCTCCTCCGGCTCCTGGGCCTCTCCGGGGCCTGCGGGTCTGACCACGGGGGCTGTTTCTGGGAGAGGAACACTGTCCACTTAGCTGGGCCCTGCATGGACACCCCAGCCTGGACCCTGACCCGCCCTTTAGGCCCCTGCTGACCTCTGAAGACAGACTCAGGCAGAATGACCGTTGTCTCAAGATCCGAGGGCCGCTCCCCCCTCAGCGCCTCATAACGAGGCAGCTTGGCCCCAGCGAAGCTCCCCTTGTCCAAGCGGACGACGGAGATGACTAGGAAGGGGGTCGCAGGTCAGAGGGCCCCAGGAAGGCCACCCTGGCCAGGGACTCTCTCCACAAAGCCCTCCCGCCGTGGGTGGCAGCCTCACCGATGTTGGGCGTGACGATGGTGAAGGGGCTTAGGTAGGTGCGTCGCATGTTCAGCGCCAGGGCACTGGCATAGGCCTCGTAGTGCTGGAGCAGCCAGGCGGTGCCGCCCTCCGTCTGCTGGATCAGCTCCCAGTGCCGCTTGTTGGCCGCGTCCAGGAGGGCGCTGCCCACCCGCAGCAGATTCTGGGGGTGGGCACGGTCACGGTGGGCTGTGCCCGCAGCCCACAGCTCTCCTCCCCATCCCAGGCCCCAGCCTGTGCCTGGACCGGTTCAAGGTACTAGACACTGGTTCCTCCCCGCCCTGGCACTGTGGGCAGAGGTGCCTGGGCAGACCAAGCTCAAAGACCAACGTTATTTGTTATGGGCACCTTGCTCTGAAAAGCATCAGGAAGAGGTAAGTTACCTCAGTGCCGGGCCATGGCACAGGAGATCCCATGGAGGTCCCATGCCAGCTCGGAGCTGCCCGAAGACAGGGGCAGGGAGCGCTCCCAACTCAGCCCCCAGGTTGCCGGGAGCAGGCTCACTCACTGAGCCCCCGCCTCGCTGTCAGCCACCCCTGCCCCCTCTGAGCCCCACCTCAGTGAAGTGCACATCCTGTGTGGCTGACAGCCCGAAGCCCCGCTGCGCGCTCTCGTGGGCCAGCAGTCGTGTGGCCAGCTGGTAGGCCACCTTGATGTCACTGCCGAAGTAGCCGGCAGTGTGCTGTGTGGCGTTGCGCAGAAGCAGGGCCAGCCGCTGGGAGCGTCCGGAGTCCAGGCCTGACTCGTTCCTCTGCAGTCGCTCAGCCTAGGACGGGCAGGGCCAGACGGGAGGGGAGGGCAGGGGGTCAGTGCAGGAGGGTGGCCATAAGGTACCAAAAGGGCAGAGTTGAGACTCTGGAGTACAGGGCCCTCAGCAAAGGGGAGAAGCAGCCTCTCCAAGGGGGGACCTCAGCAGGCAGGGGCTGGAATTCCAGGATCCCTTTCTCCAAGTTGGGTGGGCCAAGTGAGACTGGGCAGGGGGGCGGGGAGGGAGGAGACGGAGACAAGAGGGCTCACTTACAAAGCCCTTCAGCTCTGAGAAGGTGACCGATGTACAGTTGAAGAGGTTCGGGGGGAGCCACCCCCTGTGCTCGTCGCAGTGGCGCACAGCGGTTCCTGGGAGAAGGAAGCCAAGAAGCTGCCTCACGAAGAGACCACAGGAGGCCACCGAGACCTCACGGGCCCGAGACAGGAGACAGGCAAACAAGGGCCTGCCCTCCTATAGTCCAGGTAAAAATGGGAAGACAGGTGTGCAGAACACGCAAGCCAGTCTCTGCCACATCAGCCCAAACAAGGGATACAGGAGCGCAGGTGCATGGCCCCCTGGGGTCCCCCACCACCGCTGCCCCTCTCCAGCCACCACCTTCTGCTCTCGGTCACTTTCTGCTTGCGAGCTCTGCTCATCACCAATTCAGGACTGGGTCCCCTGGGATAGCACCCAACACCACTTCACCCCCGTCTACCTGTCTAGCGGCATAACCCCAGGACCAGGCTGAGAACCCTGCGGGATTCATCTTTGAATTGCCAGCACCCAGCCCTGTGCGGGGCACACTGCAGGTTTCTCAGCACTTTTGCTAAGAATCCAAGATGTAGGTGCCCTACGTCTGGGCACCCTTGGGAGCAGGGGAACCATGATCCAGGGGGAGAATGGACATGGAGTCTCCAGGACCTGGAGGCCAGAAAGGGGGCCCAGGATCTGCGGCCAGAGCCTCTCTGCCCTCACCCCACCGATGAGAGGCTAAGTCCCCCAAATCACATTACAGGCCTCCAGCACCTACCGAAGGAGCCTTTGGGGCAGGGGGCAGCAGCAGGCAGCCCAAAACGGGTACGGGGCCACCAGATCCCAGCCTCGATGGCACGTGGGCAGCTGTCGTAATTCACTGCAGGGAGGCACACTTGGTCACCCAGGAGCAGGTCTCCCCCGCCCTCCCTCAGCATCTGCCACCGGGGCCTGCTCCTGGCCTCCCTGGGACACCAGGACCTGGCACACCGTGGGATGGGCCACCCACCCGTCGAGGGATCCCCACCTTCACAGCCATTGGTGGTGACCTCAGCAAAAGGGTTGTCACAGCGGTCGCACTGGCGCCCAATGACGCCTGGCTTGCATGGACACTGGCCATCCTCAGGGTCACAGACTCGGGACAAGGAGCCCGTGGGGTAGCAGTCGCATAGGAGGCAGGTGGGGCTGCCGGGGGGCCGGTAGTGGTTCTCCTGGGAGGGAGGGGGATGGGTCACTGGCTCAAGCTCCCTTTCCTGGGTGCTCATGGATCCTTTCAGCTATGGCCCCTCTGGGAAGAGGCTCCCTGACCTCAAGAAACCCCCCACCCAAGGGTAGTACTCAGTATTTAACAAGTGACCATAACTGGGGGGTTAGTCCGTCAGTGAGCACCAACCAGTCAGAACGGGCAGCAAACAACTGGTCTAACGGGCCCAGAGCTCACTAATTAAGTATTGGTCCCAGGTCCCCTGACCTCCCAGACACGTGAGGACAAAAAGCCACTTGCCCACCCCGTTAGAACAAAGGAGCACAGCCCTCAGTCTCTGCAGGACGTCTTTCCCCACTGCTGCCCTCAAGGGCCCAGGAGGTGTAGAACAGAGGTCAAGGCCTGTGTCAAGCTGTCACCTTGCAGTGGCACTCGCCGCTTGTCTTGTTGCAGTCCGGGTCGAAGCCTTTGCTGACATCACAGTTGCATGGGCCACACGTGGGGTGTCCCCACCAGCCTCGGGGGCAAGGCTGGTCAATCCTGCAGAGAGGGGCCCAGGCAGGCATGAGCTCCCTCTGCCATCCTTGCCTGGTGTGACCTTGTAGAGCCCTTCTGACCCTGGCTGCCACTCAGCCAGGTTCTCAGTGCTCTGGGGGACAAACCAGACATGAGCAGTAGCCACTGCGGCCTGCTGCTGTGGGCCTGGTCCACTTACCTGGTCTCACAGTATGGCCCAAGGTAATTTTGGGGACACTCGCAGGTGTAGCCGTGGGGGGCACTGGGCTTTCGGATACACGTGGATTGGTGCTCACATGGGTTCAGGTCACACACGTTAGTACAGTTGTCACCATAGTAACCTGGGGCCAGAAAGACAGGGGAGGCTCAGTGCCCCCCCTCCCCCAGCACGTTCTTCAAACTTGCATTCACCCACCTCCTTCCACTGTGAGCGCCACACCAGCTGGCCACGGCACTTGCTCACCTGCCCCATTTTCCCGGATCCCTGGCTCACCTGGATCACAGCTGCAGGAATAGCTGTCCCAGTCATCGCTGCAATAGCTGTTGGCAGGACACGGGTTTGAGTCACAGGGGTCCGGCAGGCTGCAGCCTGGCTCCACATTGATGCTTTCCCCACGGCTGGGATCCAGACTGCTGACACCCTTGGGTGTCTCGCTCACCCGCACACCCTGGAAAGGACAGGGGTAGCATTAGCCCTCCATGGCTCGGGCTTCCAGGTGGTGGTGGGCTGGGGGGTCCTGGGAGGACGCTCACCTGCAAACAGCCTCGGAAGCCGCGGGCCACACCGCTAGCTGGCCCGGGTACTCCTCCCACCGTGATGTTGCTCAGGTGCAGCCCGTGTAGCCGGGGGCCCAGGTTGCCCTCTGCTTGCTGTTGCCCATAGTCGAAGGACAAGATGGCATGGCCAGGGCCCCCGCTGGCTCCAAGGGCCAGCTGGGCATGGTGCCAGTCGCCGTCATTGGCCCGGCCTGGCTCCAGGCGGAGAGACGAGGCCTGGAGCCCCGTGCCTTCCACACTCAGCACCACGTGGCCCTCCCGCAGCTGGCACCGGGAGGAAAGGAAGGAGAACCATCAGACCACCTTAACCGGCCCTTCTTCCAGCCCACAGTTCCCCTTCCTCGACCACCAAACTCAACTTGCTGCCTCACTGAGACCAGGGAGAACAAGGTGTTATTTCCTTTGGGCCCCCTAGATGGCAGCAGTGACCACCAAACCGATCCAGCTGTCTTCATTTCCAGGCAACAGAGGACCCCGCCCCACCCACTCTGACTAGCAACAGGGAGGCTGTATCCACGTGGCCAGGGCCCACCTGCCCCTATCCCTCTGTGCATCACCTGCAGGGTGATGGTGCTTCGCCCCCTGGTGACAGCCTGCAGCAGGACACCATCGGCCTGGCGTGTGCGGAACATGAGGCTGAGGTGCCAGGGCTGGGAGATGGGCAGTGAGAGGCCATGCCAGGCCACCAGGCTGCTGCCCAGGAAGCGCTGTGGGTTGGCCATTTCTGGGGAGGTAGATAAAGGCAGACTGAGGGGCGGAGCAGGCAAGCGCCTCGGGAGATATGATGTTCCCTGCCGGCGGCGATGGCGGTTCCATGGGAGGCAGGGCACCACCTCTCCTAGTGCCCACTCCCTTGTCGGCCCCGCCCTCCAGAGCATCTACCTGCCCTGGGCCCACCCTACACTGTGCCTAGGCCTGTCTATCACTGGGCCCTTTGTCTCCCGTGCTACCCTCTCAGGGCTCTGCCCAAACACGCTTTTCCACCCACAGTCCTGCTCGGCTGGGCCCTGCCCAGTGCCTGCCGCTGCCAGGGTTCCCAGTACTGTCGACGGCTGCCGGGCCTTGGCCCTTCCTCCTACCCTGGGCGCAGCTCTTGCCCCCAAAGCCGAGAGGGCATTCGCAGCTGAACGAATCCCACTGGTTCACACAGGTGCCCCCGTTTTGGCAAGTGTTGCTGTCACACACGTTCTTCTTGGCAGGGCAGCCTAGGATGGAAAGAAGGGGGCTCAGGTGGGGGTCCTGTGGCAGTGGTTGGAGGGTCTTTGAGACCCTGCATGCGGATGTCTCCATTCCAGGTATAGCCCCTCCTCTCTCTGCGCATGGGGCTCCTGGCTTGCCCCCTCCCCGGGCTCCCATACCTGGCATGGTGCCATTGTTGGCGATGAAGTCGGCCATGTCCACGTGCCGGCTGTCCACCTGCAGGTTCCTCATGCAGCCCACGAAGTGCCGCGTCCGGACGGGGAAGCTCTCGGGCAGATCAGGCACCCCACCCAGCAGCAGGGGTCCTGTGAGATCCAGAGACCTGGCACAGCGACAGTGGTGGTGACATGAGGCAGAATGGACCGCTTGTGTCAATTTCTTCTCCCCATGGCCTGTGACCGGGCCAGAGAGCGTGAGGGCCTGGGAGTCCAAGGGGCCCCGCGGAGCCATGCCAGGGGAAAAGGAGGCACCCCCAACCTGGGGCTGCTCATCTCATACCCACCCCGTTTCTAGATCAATCCACAAGCCCCTGCTCCAATCCCCCCAGTCTTGTCTGCTCCCGCCCGCAGGAAACTGAGAAGGCTGGAGGAAGCAAGGTGAGCACAGGCCCTCAACTGGATTGGTTGCCATTTCGGGGCCCCCAAAGGCCCCCCTCTTGACTATCCCTCCCTGACTGGCCCCTGACCCTGGCCCGTGGCCCTCTCCCCTGCTTACTTCTTGCTGCCGGCTTGGGTGCCCTGGGCAGCGCAGGAGTAGTTGCCCAGCACAGCTCCGAAGCGCAGGGCCACCCCTGTGTCACAGCCATCCACACTCACCACGGCCACCTTCTGCTCAGATGGGCCCTGGGGGAGCCCTGTCTGGCCCAACAGCGGCTGTGGACGGGGAAGGGTAGAGAAGGGAAACAGTGGGCAACGAGCCCACTAGGTTCGTGGGCCAGGCGCAAAGACCCAGCGCACACTGACATCCATTTACATACATGTGAGCGCACACGTGACTTATGAGCTTAAGTCAATGTCCATTCACATGTGGCTGGTCTAACGGAACACGGAGCACCTGGCACCAGCCACTGGAGTGGAACTGTCCCAGCATGGCGGCAGACGTACACTTCCTCCCTCCCTTTCAGCCAGAAGTGCCATGACCCTCCCTGGAGGCAGTGCCACCTAGGTCCGAGTGAGCATCTGAGCCGAGGACAGAATTCTCCAACTCCTGACCCCCTTTCACACCCACCTTATTGTAGTACTGCAGCTGTACTGTGTGCCACTGACCATCACTGACCCCTCCAGGTACGAACGGGGACACGGTGGTAGTCGACTCCCCTAGGGAAAAGACCTAGGTGAGCTGGGTCGAGAGCTGAGAACTGGGAATGGGGAAGGCGTGCTCAGGCTTGGTCCTGAGCTGGGAGGGTGTGCGACTTGGGGTCAGGGCCCGAGAGCCATGGGGCCTCTAGGAGAGAGGCAAGGGCACAGGGCAGCCGGGTCACCTGCAGAGAAGGTGAGCTGGACCTGCTCCTGGATCACCTCGAGGGCCACAAAGTCATGCTTCTCGTTGAAGCGCCCATTGTACAGCAGCAGCCCGTCACGCTCCTTGGTGGCAAACCTGTGTGGGAGTTGGGGACAGGGGCAGGGAATGGGACACCCGCTGGGATGCCAGCACCCCAGCCACCCAACTAGCCCTGGATCCTACTCAGTACCATCCAAAGCCAGGGCCACGGGGCTAGGACGTGGAAGATGAGCCCAAATCAGAACCAGAACCAGGACCCTGGCATTCTGGCTCCCTACCCTTGACGGCTGGTGTGAGGAGTGACAGGTGGACCCTGATGGGTGAAGAAAGTCTGCTGGCAAAGGGCCCAGGCCACTCCAAGTGCACAGACCCGGTTCCACCAACAACCTGCTCCAAGTACTTTCGTTGCCTGTCCACTCACCTTGTCTGCAGAACAGGAGGCGCCCAGGCTCCCACCACACCCCCGCGCCACCCCTGGCCCAGACACTCACGAGAGGGCCAAGGTGAAGTGGAAGCGCTGGCGCAGGCCACGGAAGGTGATGAAGGAGCGGGCAGGGAAGCTGCGTGTGGTCACCTGACAGTAGGGCTTCTCGAAGTCTCCGGATGGGCAGTCGCACTTGAAGCCCCCCACCAGCAGGTTGACGCAGGTGCCCCCATTCTTGCAGACACCCGGGCTGCAGCGGCCTGAGCGGGCACTCACCTCACAGTGCTCACCTGAGCAAGAGGGAAGGCAGGGTAAGGACCAAGTCCCTGAGAGGAGGCAAGGACTGGGACTCGTCCCCACCCAGCAACACCTCCCATGGGCTCCTGTGACCCCGGCAATGCTCCCAAACTCTCCCTCTTCTTCCTCCACCTCCTCCGAGAAGCCCCAGCCTTTCCTGTGCTGTACCTGGCCCACTGGGCCATTCTCAGTACAATCCCGTAGACCACCCTCCCGCAAACTCCTTGAAGCTCCCAGTCCCTCCCATACTCCTTTGGACCTAAAGAGCATGGTCCCTGACCATAAGGCCCAGATCCCAGTAGCCTTTGGTACCAAGCAAGCTTGGGGGTGCTCTGGCCCCGGCAGGGGTGAATGTGCATAGAAGGAAGGGCCTGCCGGTCAGCATGAAAGCTGGTGCCAACCCCCCTCCCTCCCTCCCATGGGTGCTTTTGTCCCTGGCAGGCGCCAAGATCAGTTTCCCTCCCTGGGGATGAGACCAGGTTTCCACTTGGATTTGTCAGAGTTATGGGGGGTGGGGGACTCCGCAGGAATGGAGCAGGGAACTCCCACCCTGAGCCCTGGGGTCCAGACTGAGGACTTCTGTGCACTCGGGAGATGCTAAGTTTGGAACTGAGTGCTGGGAGCAGACCAGGATTCAATGGAGGAGCTGAAAATTCCACCAGGAAAATCCACCCCTTTCTCTCCTTCCCCATTCCCAGATTCTAGAGATAGGTTCTCAGCTCCTGTGCCTAGTGACTGGCTCTTGTTTCCATGGAAACTGTTGTTCGCCTACTCTAAGCCCCCCCCTTGTCATCCTTCTGGACAAAGACTCCCCTCCCCTCCCCCCAGTCCACCCCCCCTCCCCCACCACCCACAGCAGCAGCTGAGAGGAGTCAAGTCTGGGAAGTTCTGGGCAGGAAGATGCAGCAAGGGAGGCGGTGGCGCCTGCCTGCCACTGCTGGCTGAGCCGTGGGCACAGCTCTGGAGGGGGGCAGGGAGCCAGGCCTAAGGCATTGGGAAGGAAGGGCCAGCGGGGAGCGGGGAGGGGGTGTCCAGAAGAGAAAGGGGAGCCTGCACGGCAGGGGCACAAGGCAGAGGCAATGAGGGGTCACGAGCCAACAGGGAGTCCTCCTGGTCAGGACACCCTTTCAGGCACCTGGGCAGAGTACGACTATTCTGCTGAGGGTTGCACAGGTGCAACGATCTTCTGAAACACCCCTGTCCCCACACCTGAGACCCTCCGGTGTTCCCAGCTCCCCCAGGCCCTTCCATGCCTGGGGAGAAAGGCACTTACTGCAGCTCAGACAGGTAACTCACTCCGTACGGAGGGAGATCAAGGTAGAAGCCCAGACCCATCTCTAACCAGGCTTCCAGGTGAGACCTGGAGCAAGTCACCTCATCTCAACATTTCCTTAAATCACAGCTAACATTCTCCACAGGCCAGCTCTGTCCAAGTATCACATTAATTAAATCAATCCTCACAACGGTTGTATGACGCAAGCAGATCGATCCTTTCCATATTAAAATACGGAGGCACAGAGAGGTTGAGTAACTTGCTCAAGGACACAGCTACTAACGGCAAAGCTGGGATACAAATCCAAGCAGGTTGGGTCCAGAGCTAGTGCTGCCCTGAGTGACACCGCTTTGGAGGACTCTCCTCTGCGATCTGCAGTCAGCTGGTGTAAAAGAGCAGGTGGGATTTGTGAACGGCCAGGGCAACCTGTGCCTTACTCGGGAATGGGCCGAGGCGGCAACTCCCCTCCCTCGGCTCACCTGTGTAGCCGTCGCGGCAGAGGCAGGTGTAGCCGCCCTCGCGGCTGCGGCAGCGCCCGTGGGCTCCGCAGGGCCGCGAGTAGCAGAGGTCCACCTCGGTCTCGCAGTAGTCGCCCGTGAAGCCAGGCGGGCAGCGGCAGCGCAGCCCCCCGACCGGGTGGATGGGCCGGAAGAGCACCGACGAGGAGGCAATGAAGGGCGCTGAGGAGTCGAAGCGCAGCACTGACACGCAGCGCATGTAGTTCTCGCAGGGCTCGCGCAGGCAGATGTTGTCGTCGAAGGGCAGCACGCGCTGGGCCGAGATGGACGTCAGCAGGCTGCGGTTGAGGTACAGGCGCTCCTGCAGGTCCTCCGAGGGCAGGAAGGGCGGCCCACCCCCGGGTCCCGGAGGCTGGCCCACCGACAGGCTCACGTTGAGGATGTGGCCGCCAGGGGCGTCAGTGTCCCGTTGGACGTTGAAGACCACCACGTGGTCTGGGGGCGTGGCGAGCGTGGCCGCCACGGCCTGGATGAAGAGGCCCAGCAGCGGAGACAGGAAGCGCTCAGGCGACATGTCCTCCAGGCGCAAAGTGATGCTGTGCGTGAGCATCTCATCTGTGATGATGGTGACGCGCAGCGCACACTGGGCCGTCACGCTGTGCACACCATCTGCAGAAAGGCGACATGGGTCAGGGCCTGGCCTGGGACTGGGGTACCAAGCCATAGGCCTGGCCCCAGGCGGCAGCACCAAGGAGAGGGAGCGAATGGGGCTGAAAGGCAGCTGCACAATCTCACATTGCTCAACTGCGGAGAGGGGGCTCCTGTGGGCATGTCTCCTGTAGGCAAGTCACTGCTTGAGGATCAGCCTCCACTGGTGCACAGGGGTCGATTTTGCATGCAAAATCAGAAGGTCTCTTTGCATGCTTTCCCCAAACCCTCTGGCGTGAAGCACCGCACATCTTTTCATGTTTGTGCACCTTTCCCTACCCACGCCACGGGTCCTGCTCCCTCATACCAGACTACTTGGGGTTTCCCTGCAGAGAAATTATTCTGCCTTTTTCTTACCTCTCTACAGGACCAGAACACCAAGAGAGACCCGCAAATATAGTCCTCCTGCCCCCTCAGCCTCCATATTGCGACACTGCCATAACCCTGACCCTGGCTGTGCTCCTCCCTCCCCTACCACAGCAGAGAGTGTGGGGGATGAACTGGGTCAGTGGGCCACCTGGTCCTCCTCCCACTGAGCCCTGCGGCTGCTTGGGCGCAGGCCACTATCCCCATGGCAACGGCCCACACAAAGCATTCTTCCCGCCCAACTCTCTAGGCTTCTGAGAGTAGCCTGGGGGGGATTCCGCCCCAGGAAATCCAGCTGAGCCACCTAGCCAGTGGCAGTGCCACCCACTGCTCTGATGCTGTGGACGACAGGGAGGGAGGACAGACGGAAAGGCCTGGGCAGCTCAGACTCTAGACAGAGCCCCACCGGGCCCAAGTCTTCTCTGGTCCTAGGTCCTCAAGCTACTCATCGCCCACTCGGCTCACAGCATTACAGCAGGATGCCGGCCACACACTCACTTACTAAGAGCTAAGTACTAGCACACTCTGCTGTCTCGCTCCACCCACACACCCTAAGCCCAGCAATGCCGTGCACACCTGAATGCACAAACACATGAGAATGGTTTTTACTTTGCTCAAAAATAAAAGCTGGAGGCCAAGGGGAAGGGGAAATGGTTTGACAGAGCCATAAGAAATATTCGTATTTTTGTTTACAATGTCTTCTACATGATGGGTATTTGGGAAATACTAGGGTGTCCATGAGACTCTCTTGGGTCTCCATCGTGGAGAAACGGTCTTTAAAACACCATAGGAGGGGCTCTGAGTTGATATGGAAAAGGACACCCTAGCAGGCATGGGGCGGGAGATGGCGTTTCTGGGGCCGGGTGAGAGTAGAAGAGGGATCTACGAACAGACTCTGCTTCTCTGTCGTGGCTAACTACACTGGGTGGCTCGGTTGAGGCTGGGAAGGTTACCTCAGCCCCGTCCTCGGCCCACTGCCCACCTGCCCTGCAGCCTCGAGGCTTGCGATTTCGAGGCCCGCCTGCTCTCAGAGCAAGCCAGCCTGCCATTGCCCACTTCTCCCCCTCCCACTCTTGTCTCACAGGCTGCTCCTTCCTGCCTGGCCTACCCAGCCACCTAGACTCACCTCCTCCGGGAAGCCTGCCCAGATCTAGGACCTCTGGTTTCACCGTGCCCCCTCTTTCAGAACCCCCTGGACTCAGGTAGCGTGCTGGCACAGAGCTCTTGCGTACCTGGGGCCTCTGTCTGACACTTCCTTGAGGGTACAGGCCCCTCAGGTAGAAAGCAGCCCAAGGATCTCCACAGAGTGTCCCTAACTGATTAGGGAGGGGAGGGGACAGTCAAGGCCAAGGAGCAAGAGGAGCCTCACCACCACGCAGCCCTGGGAACAAGCACTCCTCCCTACATTCCCCCTCCACCATCCCAGGCCCCGCCTGTGTCCCTCGCCCACTGGGTCTCTGTTGCTTCCCATCTGGTCCACCATCTGTGGCCACCTGCCCCCTCTGCTATTGTCCCCCATCCCCAGCAGTTAACCTACTGCTCTCTCCTTCCTTTTTGCTCCTCTCTCCTGCCATGACCTGGGTCACCCCTCAGGTACAAAGGCAGTGGTGGGAATAGGGGCATGGTGGCGCGCATTTCCTGAGCCATCCTCCTGGATGCAAAGCAGTCGGGATAACCTCTGACCCAGGAAACACTACCTGAGCCCAGGGCCCAGGCAGCCACACCTGGAAAAGTGCCAGGTCCCAGACTGTGGCAGAATCAGACTCCTAGTCTCTCTTGCTCTGGCAGATGTGCCAGGGGAGTTTGTGGGCCTGGAGGGGGCCTGTCACTCTGGGGGCCAAGCAGGTCGTGGACAGGAGCTCCTATGTGTCCTAGCAGCGTAAGAAAAAGGTGGGGAGAATTCAGGCTCCAGGACAGCCATCAGCCCAGGCTGGGGCAGCGGGGGCCCGTGGGCACAAGAGAGGGGAAATCAGAGAGGCAAAAACACAGAGACGAAACAGGGGAGACAAAGGCCCAGGAAGAGGGGCGGCAATGGCGGAAGTGGGAAAGCGGGAGAGACCAACGCAGGAGATGGGGAGCGGGCACTGGGGAGGGACAGGGCAGAAGGGCCCCCATGGGCAGGGCCAGGGGAAAAAGAAGAGACAAAGAACAAGAGAAGGAAAACAAAGGGGCAGTAGGAGCTGATCCCCCTCACCCCAGCCTCCGTGAACTTTGGGGTTGCCGTGGTGACTGCCTCCAAGGGTCAGGGCTGAGGGGAGAGGGTGGGACTAAGGCTGGAGGGCCAGGGCGGCCTTCCCCTCTATCCCAGGGGAGCTGAGGTCTGGGGACAGCCCTGACAGGACCCCGAAGGCTGCGTGGGGCCTTCTCTGTCCCCATCCCTCAGTGTCCTGCCACACTCACCTAGGGCGGGTTGGGACGAGGACAGGAGGGAGAGGCTGTCCCTCCCAGCACAGAGAAGGGCTCTGGACATAGGAACTCCAGCCCACCGTTTTCTCTCCCTGGAGGGGAAACTGAAGCTTCAAAGGCACGGAACCCTGTCCAGGACCTCTGGACGCTCCCACAGCTTGGCTCCCATGGGCACCAGAGGAGAGGGCAGGAGAGGTGTCTGTCCAGGGAGGACCGTGATTTGGGAGGAGGCTGAAGCCATGCCCTGCATCTCTCTCCCGCCTCTTCCTGTCCTCAGGCCCAGACTCCCCTCCCGGATGCGTGTGCGGTGGGGTATGTGACCCACCCATCCCCAGGCTGCAGCTAACAACGGATCCCAGTTGTTCCCAGGCCTGGGGAAGGGGCTCGACATCCTGGGACTGGCCCCTCCTTGCTGATGGCACTCACTCCCCACAGCTGATGGAAAAAGACACAAGGCTGCCCCCCCACCCCAACGCTCCTCCCCCTACCCTTCTGTCCAGGGAGTCTCCAGGCTGAGCGCTTGGCCAAGCAGCAGGAATGCCCTGTCTGGGTCCTGGCCTGGCTCCCACGCCCCCAGACTCCGTTCTCTCCCCACTGGATCAGGGGACTCTGCCCCCAGAGGCCATTGGTGCCCTGGCTCGTGCTGGTCCCCGCATCCCATTCCCTGTGCCCAAGCTGGTCGCAGCCAGCAGGGAAGGCCTGGTGTCCTAAGAATAGCCCATGGGGTGGCAAGGGGGCCCCGGAGGTCTCCCCGCCTGGCCCTAGCTTCACTGCAGCCCCTCCCCCAAGCTGGACCGAACCAGGGCCTCTGACAGTGGGGTCTGTTTGGACAGAGACAATGAGCTCTGGCCTCACTTCCGGTGGGAGCTCTGAAGGGGGAGTCAGGCCCGTCTCCTTCTGCCTGGAGGGGAAAGAATGCCCGAGACAAAGTCCCCCTCAGCTGGTGTGAGGCTCAGCCGGGAGCCAGAAGGGGCCCGAAGAGGCCCAACAGCAGGACCCTGACCCCTTGGTAGTAACCCTGTGCCCCCAAAGCCCTCGGTTCTGTATGAGATCACAGGAGTCTCTTGCCGGAGTGAGGGGTGCTGAGGGGGCCCACTGGCCTCTGCTCCCCTCCCCCGGCTTTCCGCATCCCCCCTTACCCCCCCAACTCGGTCTTCCACGCGCCCTTTTTCACATTTCTTGGCAGCGAGAGCCAGGGCAGCCTCACAAGACTTCCTCCAGCACGTCACAGGCTGGTAGACAGGGGGCAGCCAACCGAAGCAGCCCAGCTCAGCCTGGGTGGCGGTTGGGGCCTGCATTCGCTGCCAGGCCACTTGGGGCTCCTTCCCACACGGCTTCTGCCCCTCATCCCCTGTGCCAGGCACCAGGCAGAACAGTGGGTCAGGGGTTCCTCCTTGGCCAGCTGCCCAGGCCCCCCGCCCCCTCCCGCCCTCCCCAGCATCACCTGGGCCCTTCCTTACCTGACACCAGCACGCTCATGATGGCCTCCAGAGGCCGGTTGTTGTCCAGGGCCCGGCTCAACCTCAGCTCCCCGGTGGAGGCATTGAGCAAGACGAGGCTGAGCTCATTTCCCCGCTCAAAGCTGTAAGTCAGGCTGTCTGAGATGTCAGGGTCGTGGGCGGGCACACGGCCGATGGTACCCCCAGGGAAGCTGCTGGAGCGGTTGGTGACATAGTTGTTGAAAAGGATCTCAAAGTTGCCTAGCACTGGTGGGTTGTCATTGCGGTCAAGCAGGCGGACGTGGACTGTGGCCCGGCTCACTAGGGGCGCCGACGTGGCCTGGATGACCAGGATGTATTCAGGCCGGTCCTCGTAGTCCAAGTCCACCAGAGCGGTCAGCTCCCCGGAGAAGATGTCCAGCTGGAAGACCTCGGGGATGTTGCCCTCTACAATCTGGTACATGATCTGGGCATTGGTGCCTTCATCAGGGTCAGTGGCTGTGACCCGGGCCACAGCCAGCCCAATGGGGCTGTTTTCTTCCACAAATACGTCAAATTCGTCCTGCTCAAAGACAGGTGGGTTGTCATTCACGTCCAACACAGTGACCGTCACTTCCATGGGCGTACGGGCTGGAGGCATCCCCTTGTCCACTGCGTATGCCCGCAAGATGTACTGGGCTACATTCTCACGATCCAGCCTCCGAAGCGTCCGCACAATACCTGACGTGGACTCCACGATAAAGTCACCGTCCCCATCGTCGCCCCCTTGGAAGGTATAGAAGACCCTGCCGTTAAGACCAGAGTCACGGTCGGTGGCTGAGATCTGCAGGACGCTGGTGAAAGGGGGCACATCCTCATAGACGCTGCCCTGGTAGGAGTCCCTCAGGAACTGAGGGGCGTTGTCATTCACGTCATTCACCAGGATCTCTAGGTAGGTGGTGTCGGACTTCTGGGGAATGCCGTTGTCCCGAGCTGTGATGGCCAGGGTGTAGGATACCTGATCCTCATAGTCCAGCTCTGCCTGGGTCGTGACAGCCCCCGTGTCTGCATCGATACGGAACTGGGGGATGCTGTCCTCCATAAAGTAGGTGATGCGGGCATTCTCACCGGTGTCCTCATCCGTGGCGCTGATCAGCACCACAGTGGTGCCCGCTGGCCGGTCCTCGTTAACGTTCACAGTATAGTGGGAGCTCTGAAAGACGGGACGGTGGGTGTTGGCATCGGTGACGTTCACCACCACCTGTGCCGTGTCCTGCCGCGTGCCGTCAGAGGCAGTGACTGCCAGCACATACTGCCGCTCAAGTTTGTAGTCCAGTGGCAGAGCGAGGGACACCAGCCCGCCACCGCTCTGGCTGGTGATGGAGAAGCGGTTCCGGGTGTTGCCACTGGTGATCTGGTAGGTGATGACGCTGTGGGCATCACGGTCCATGGCTGACACAGTCACCACACTGGTGCCCACAGCCGCGTCCTCATTGAGCCGCACCGTGTACTCGGGTTGGGTAAAGGTCGGGTTGTTGTCGTTAACGTCCAGCACGGTCACGCTGACACTGGCCGAGGCAGTGAGCGCCGGGGTGCCATGGTCTCGGGCTTCCACCCCAAAGCTGTAGAAATCAACTTCCTCACGGTCCAGCTCAGCAGCCACGGAGATCCAACCCGTGCCATTGTTAATGGTGAAGGGGAAGTCATGCCCGACTCCAGCGAGGCGGTATTCCAGGCGCGCGTTGTCGCCGGCGTCAGCGTCGATGGCCTGGACGTGCAGAACCAGGTAGCCTAAGGGGACACTCTCCAGAACAGTGGCCTGGAAGGGGGTGCTGACGAAGATGGGGGCGTTGTCGTTGATATCTAGGACTTGCACTGTCACCAGGCCAGAGACGTTGGAGAGTGGGGGGCGGCCACCATCCTGTGCCCGAATCCGTAAGGTGTACTCCTTCGTCGTCTCATAGTCCAGAGGGCTCACTACATCCAGGGCCCCCGTCTGGGCATCCAGGTAAAACTGTCCCCGGGCATTGCCACTCATGATGCTGTAATGCACCAGGGCGTTGCTGCCCTTGTCTCGGTCTGAGGCTGTGACTCTGAGTACTGGCGCCCCCGGGGTCACGTCCTCCCGCACCTGGACCACGTAGCGCTTCTCACTGAACTGGGGGGCATTGTCATTGTCGTCCTCCACAGACAGGAAGACAGCAGCTGTGGCACTCCGTGGACCGGGGTCCCGACCCTGGTCACTTGCCTCCACTGTCAGCTGGTAGGATTCTACCTCTTCCCTATCCACAGGGCCACGGGTTCGGATCACCCCAGAACGAGGGTCAATCTCAAAGACTTCCGAGGGGCTGCCCCCAGGCCCCTCCAGTAGGCGATACAGAATATTGGCATTGGGAGGGGCGTCACCATCCGTGGCTCTGACAGTGAGCACCTCGTAGCCCACCTCCAGGTTCTCCCTGAGGCTCTCCTTGTATTCCTGCTGCTCAAAAACAGGATCGTGGTCATTGGTGTCCGTCACCAAGATGGTGAGTGTGGCCAGGGCACTTCGACGGGGCATGCCGTGATCCTGCGCCGTGACCCTGAACACATGGGTGCTCTTGGTCTCCCGATCCAGCTCCTCGGCTGTGGTCACAGCACCCGTGATGGGGTCCAGGGAGAAGAAATGGTTGGAGCGGCTATCGAAGAGGGCATCCATGGTGTACTCAAGCCGACCTGCCTCCCCCTCATCTGGGTCGATGGCCCGCAGGGATGCGACCGCAGTGCCTGCGGGCTGGTTCTCAGGCACTGTGGCCTGGTAGCTGGGGGGCTGAAACTGGGGGGCTGTATTCACATTCCTTTTCCGACGCCCCCCCGTGGACTCTTCTGCTGACCTTTCCCCTGCCCTGAGCCCTGGTGTCTGCACCAGCTTGCAGGACTGGCATCTCAGCCGCGGGGCCTTCAAGCACGGGTGCTCTTGGGGCAGGGTGAGTTTGCCCTGTGGGGAAAGGTGGCCTCCAATGCCCAGAAGGCGGCAGCTCCAGGGGCAGCCTTCCGGGGCTGGCGGCAGGGGGATGTGGGCCCCAGATTCTGGACACCAGACCCTCAGACCATCGTGGTGTGGCACCAGATGGCCAGTCAGCTCGGTCCCCTCATCCCTGCAGCGACTGGTGTAGAGCCAGAGGTTCGAGGCTGAGGCAGGACAGAGCCAGCCCACCGGGGCGCAGGCCCCAGAGGATCCGCGTCCTCCGGTCCCCAGGGAGCGACAGGGCCCCACTTGGTCTCCCAGCAGTGGCGGCAGCGGCAGCAGTAGTAGGAGCAGCAGCAGCAGCGGTGGCGGCGGCGGCAGCGGCGTGGGAAGGGGGGTGCGGGCCGCCCGGCTCCGCATTTCTCCCTGCTCCCGGCTGGCCGGGTCAACGGCCGCGGCGGCTCCTCCTCCGGCTCCTGCCGGTCCCGCCGCGCCTCATGCCCGAGCCGGGGCGCTGGTCCCCGGGGGCCACTCGTGCGTCCCGCGGGGGGCCTGCGCCTTGCTGCCTCGCCGGGGCCGGCGCCGCGCTCTCCGATGCGCCCCGGCCCCCACTGTTCCCCGAGCCGGGCCCGCGCTCGGGTCACCTCGACCACCGCGGGCTGGCGCGGCGCCTCCACTTGCGCGCCGGGCTCTCGCCACCTGCGCCCGCGAGCTCCGCGCGCCCCAGGCCCTGCCGGCCCCCCAATCCCCGAGGTGCCCCCTCCGCCGCGGCAAGATCGCCCACCTGCGCCTGCGGAGCTGCACACCCGGACCCAGCCGCCCCCGACGGCCCCGCGCTGCCCGCTCGCGCCTCGCGTCCCCGCCGCGGCTGCTGCTGTGGCCGCGGCCCCGGGCCCAGCCCCACGCTCCCCCGCCTCCCGGGCGGGCCGGCGAGCTCTGCAGAGCAGCGGCGGCGGCAGCGGCTCATTACCATAGACCTGCTCGCGCCGCCGCCGCCTTAAAGTGGCGACGCCAGCCGCACCGAAGGAGGTGGGCCCCACCCAGCGCCCTCCTCCGCATGGATGCTTTCTAGTCTAGGATTCTTGTTGTCCAGAACCCCCCATCCCGGATCCCTACCACCTCCTAGAGAGGAATTAACGATCAGACGCCAGGCAGCGAAGGCGAATAATAGTGGCCCTACCCTAAGTATGCTTAGAGGTTTTCGAAACATTTTCAAGGGCTCTCAGAAGCCAAGTGCCCACCTCACACCACCTATAACTGCTGGCTGTTACTGGTAGCTGAAAAGAACCCTCGATCCCACAGGTCTCAGGTCAGACTGAGCTAAAATGGTCCTTCTCAACACCCCACCTCCCTGGGAACGCACAATGTGGTCTTGAGCCCCGCCCCTCATCAAGTTGTGGTCTAACCAGCCTGCCCTTGGGGTCCCACTGCTGGGCAGGATGGCCCCAGCATCAGTTGGACACCACCTGGGTTTTGTAGCGTCGGGGCTGAAGCCGGCTGGTATAAACATGCATAATGTTGCCCGTTCTGAGGCCCAAAGACGGTGAAACTTGTAGAGGGTCACAAGGCTGAGCGGGGTGGCGCCAAGCTTCCACACAGGCTTCCCGGGTCCTAGGCCAGTGCTTTTCACCACCCGACCGGGCCTTCTGTCTGGAGAGATGACCTCTTGCCCCGTTTTCCCTCCCCATCAACATCTTGCTGCCACTGTCCCCCTTCCACCCACGGCTTTGTGACCAGCTAACAGCCCTGCATAGGGCTCCTGAGTCTCTTCACCTGCAGGACTGGGGTGTGGGGCTTCCAGGAGTTCTTGGGGAGGTCCCGGTGTGGAAGCTGAAGAAGAGCTAGGCAAGGGTGCTCCAGAAGGGGATCCCCTCTCTCATACCCCACCCAGGGCCCCCATCCAGGGACTGCAGGGCCAACTGGCTGAGCAGCAAGGGGCCTGGTTGTCACATCGGCTGGACTGGGGACAAGGCCAGGGCTTTAGTCCGGCCCCACCACCCTCTAGCTGTGTGCCTCTAGTCAAATTCTGGGGCCCGAATTTCCCTTTCGTAAAATGAGGGGTTTGGATAAGGTTAATGGTTTTCAAAAGTGTAGTTAGCAGTAGAATCCTTTTTTTTTTTCTTCTCTCAAATAAAATATGAAGTAGAAGCCCCAAATATAAAAGATACAGGTAGTGTTGCGGGGTCGAAGAGGGGGTTAGGAACTTGCCCCAACCCCACTGGTCCCCCAACCAAGAAATCCCTGGGCCACCCTGTGGAGCCTGAGGGTCTGGTGGAACCCAGTGTGAAAAGCGTGGGACCAGACACTCCCTTCGAGCACTGTACTCTGGTCACAGCAAGGTCATTCCCTGTGGGTCACAGCAGAGGAGCCCCTCGCAGGGGCCCCAGGCCCAAGGAACTTCCGTGTGACCACACAGTGATGCCAAGAATGAGAAATCAGCTTTTCTCATTCTCCCCAGGGGAGAGAAAAGGAGGAGGGCCTTAGGAACAGCAAGAGAGATTAGAGTTAGACTACATTCCTGGTAATGGTTATGGATAAGGCGAAGGGAGTGGGAGGAGGACCCATGGCTCAGGGGAATGCCCTCTGCTTTAACCAAGATGAGCTTTCTTGTAGTCAAGGTCAAGGGCAACTCCAGAGACAGAGTTGTGGATTAGCCTCTCTGGACTTCCTTTGACTTTGTGGTTTGGGAGGATTAGGGGCTGCGTGGGCATTTTGCTCTTCACCTAATAGCCATGTGGTGTGGAGAATGCTCGGAAATTATACCATCTGTTAATTATCCTTTGAATCAGGGTTGGGTAATGAGACTCTCATTTCTGCTGAAGGCTCAAGCCAACACAAGAAACTGAAGCTCCCCGTTCACTTCTCTCCTTTTGTGCTAAAATGAGTTTCTGGGTGGGAGAGAACAGCAGCCTTGGCTCTGGATTGTGGAACATTGTTCTGGAGCCTCACACCAAGGCGGGGGGGGGGGGCGGGGGTTGCCATGGAAGGCACAAGACAGGAGAGGCCCCTCCAGGTGAGTGGCCTTCCTGCCTAAGGGCAGACAGGTTGGAGGATGCAAGCAACCTCTCCCTTCATCTCCAACCACGCTTGGCAAATAGTCCTTAATCCTCTCCCCGCCCTGTCCCCAGGGGCTCAGGACAAAGCTGCCTCCCCAGTCCACTCTCCCCTGCTCAGCTATTTCCACTTCTCAAAAGCAGGGAGGAAACTTTCAAGTCTTCTCTGCAGCATGGTCTCAAACTAGGCTTTGCCCTCATGGTGTCCTCCTTGACCCCTAGAGGGAAGGGCTCCTGCTTCATGGAACTTCCCAGCTGTAAGGAACTTTTAGACCTTCTTCCTACATGGGAGAAAACCAAGGTGCAGCAAGATCCTGGAGTCTGTTCAAAGGGAATTTACTGCTCCACTTGACGGTAGAGTCTCTGGAAGGAAAGTGACCTGTTCAGATAGTCCCCAGCTTTTACAGGAATTCGACACTCTTGCTGCTTCCTGGGGGTCCCCCGGGGCATATGTAGAATACAGCTTGCCTAAGGTTGGCTCCCAGCTGAATGGCGTAGCACGTAGCACGGGGGAGTGCTCCTGGAGCAACTGAGACAGAAAAGGCTAAAGGAATTCAGAAGAGAGAGCAGTGAGGGTGGAGGAAATACCGCTGGGCTTCCCGGGGGAGGTGACACGCGAGTTGCCTCTTGAAGAATCAGGAACTGCATTCCTGGCAAGTGGAATTCAGGGGCAAACTCACTTAAGCTACAGGTTAAGGGTCTTGTCCAAGGTTACACAGCTAGTAGATGGCAGACCTGGGATTTGAATCTAAGCAGTCTGGCTGCGGAGTGCGTGTTGTTCTTATGCAGTATACTGTGAATGAATGAAATGTGAGTGCCTCCTTGGCTGCAGCCAAGGTTGGACTGGGTGTATAGTGGCTAAAACACTGGACGGGAAGACAGGGCCCCGTTGGGGAGAACCAGGTGACCCCTGTCAATGGCAGAAATTCGTGGGCTGAAATTCTGGGATGAATGGCCTGCTTGGAAGAAAGGGTGTAGAGGGTGGCTACTGATGGGAAAGGTCACAGTGACCTTGGGTGGGTGGGCAGGGCACTTTCTCCGGCAGGAGAGAAAGGTGGGGGAGGTCCTGGTGCCTGATCCTGTTTCTGGCCTCAGTGTTGCTTTATAACAGGCACAGAGATGGGAAGGAGGAAGAAGTCTGGCAGGTGAAGCTCCAGATACTGTGGCTCTGGGACTGTGGGGTGGGGTGGGATGGAAGGGGACTGGGGATCAGCAACCAGCCGGAGGCAGGCTTTGCACAACCCCGTCCACTTCCCCTCATTTTTCTTTACAATGGTGTGGGGGGGTGCTGCTTGAGTGTGGGCACTCTCCTTTCTCAGCCCCCCACTCCATGCCGGGCACAGAGAAGGCTCTCAGAGTCCTGCGGACGCTTAGTGTGGCTGCTTCCCCTCCAAAATAAGTCTCCACTCGACAACCGAAGTCATCTTTTCTTTTTTAAATTAATAAACATGTTTTTAGATTTTAAAAAATCTCCCCCAATTTTTTTTATTTTGGAAAATGTCAATATTCAGAAAAATTGCCACAATGGTATAATGCATCCCCAGTGGCCCTCCACCTAGATTCAGTCATTGTTGACACTGTGTTCCCCCACAATTTGTGGAGACTGAAAGGAAAGTTAGGTGCAAAGACACCTCAACCCTCATCCCCTCGACGTGCAGCTCCTAAGGGTCAGAACCAGGCCCTCAGGCCCTCTCCCACATCCCGTGAGACCCCTGCTACGCCCCGGACACAAACTAGGATTCCTGGTATCATCTACTATCCGGTCAGATTCAAATTCCTCACTATCCCTCAAAGGACTTTGATAGCTGCTACTTTCAAACCAGAAATGTACGCATTACGTTTGGTCATGTGTTGCCTCAGTTTCCTCCTCCCCTCCCTGCCTCCATTGCTTCCCTTCCCTTCCCTTCCCTTCCCTTCCCTTCCCTTCCCTTCCCTTCCCTTCTCTCTCTCCTTCTTTCTTTCTTTTGATATTGGATATTGACTGTTTGAAGAGTCCAGGCCAGTTTTCTTGTTGAATGTACCACATCTGGGTTTATCTGACTAAAGAATCCCTCCCGGTGTCCTTCAGGGAGTAATACTGTAAAGTGAGGATCCAAGTACGTTGCCCCTTTCCTGAAAACCTTGCACTGGGCTTCTCTGCTGTGTCTTGAATGAAAGCCAACTTCCTCATATTGGTCCGCAGAGCCCAGCGTGAAGGGGCCCAGCCTCTTCTTACTCCTCCCCCTTCTCTCTGTTCTGACCATCCTGGCTTCCTTCCAGCTGTGGAATTTGGCAGTCTCAAATGTTGCCTTATTTGTGGCAGGTATAGCAATTTGTAATCACATAAAATATTTATTTGTTAATTTGCTTGGTTAACAACTGCTTTACCCACTAGCAAGCAGTAAGGTTCAGGAGCAGGGACAACACGTGTGCCTTAAAATCCTAGCACCTGGCATGGTCCCTGACACATAGTAGGCACTGAGTAAATATTGATAAGTGGATGGATGGATAGGTGGATGGTACAGATGAGTGACCAGGTGTCCCTCCACTCCTGGAGCCACCGTCTGGGAAGCCAATTGGGTCTAGGAGAGGCTCCTCCGTGGACAACCTTGCATTCATTCACTTTAACCACAGAACTGCATTCCCAAGGCCAGCTGCAGCCAGGAGACGTAGGCCTGCCATCCCAGCCAAGTTACACAGATTTTCTCTGAGGCTCATTAAAAGATGGTGTTGGACGCCTTAATCCAGGGATGGCTTCAACCCACAGTGCCAGCGCTGTTTGCCGCGGGTGGCTCAACAGGCCAGCATTCCATACTAAATACAGTCCGTCTAAGATTCTGCTGAGATAATTTTTGGCTCCTGAGCACAGAGGGGAAGCGATGGGGCCTGGGGATGAGCTGTGAGCAGCAAACCCCGAAGCAACACCTTCAATAGTTTAGCTGTCCAGTTTATCAGAGCAGTTCAAGGGGAGAGCCCCAGCCATGCCCCGGGCACCGGGTGAGGTGTGAGGGGACCCACGTGAATGTGTCCCCAGCTCTGGCCTCAAGGAGCAGCCAGTCTCATGTGGACAGACAAGTGCGCTGCTAGTGTATTATTCATTAATCGTTCTGTGTGGGGTAGGAGGGGGTTAGGGAAGGTTTTGGAAAGCAGGTGGCATTTGAACCCCCCAAAGGGGAAGGAGGAATTCCACAGACTGGTATCCAGGCAGAGGGAACAGCATGTGCAAACACAGAGGGAGAGGTGTGTGTGCAGCCAGGTGGGTTGGCGCTTAGAGCTCCGGGTGGGGACAAGTGGAGCAGAAGGGCCTGTTTATCTGAACTATGGCCACAGGTGGATGGATCTAGACTGTGGCTGAGAGGTCTGGATTTTACTTGATAAGCTGGGGGAGCCATCAGAAGCACTGTGGCAGGGGAGGCACGATCATGGCTGTGGCATCCTGAGCCCCCTGGCAGAGCGAGTAGTCCCACGGGGGGAGGGGCTGGTAGGCCCGCAGAAGGTGGTTGCACCAGTGGAGGCGGGGGTGTGGCCGGGGACAGGGTGCTGAAGGGTGGATCTGAGTGATGCAAGGGACTCAGTGAGACTGTGGGAGGCTGGCCCCTAGGGATGAGGAGGGGGCGGCCCAGGGTGACTCCTGGGAGTTTGTTTTGGGTACCTGAATAACCAGAGGAGGGTGGATCAGATAAGAAGTTAGCTTTGGACTTTGGGGTTTTGATCCTCCTGGTGGAGAGGCTCCGTGTGTATTTGGGAGGAGGGGGTTGCAGCCGGAGAAGCGTGATTTCCTAACAGATCGTGGACTTGGGATCAGAGGCAGAGAACGTGCAGAGAAAGAGCAGGGGGACCCCTGCGCCCGGGGAGCCCGGAAGCCGGCGGCTGGGGACAGGCGCTCCACTCTTTACCCTGCCCTCCCCCTCTGCACCCAGTACTCAGGTCTTCTTCTTGCTCCCTTATGCTGTTCCCTCTTTCTGGAATATTCCACTGTTCTCTGAGCAGGCGGGGCCCCAAATGTCAAGGAGGTAGCAGAGCCTAGAAGTGTCCACTGTTTATCTTGGAGGGAAAGGAGACAGAGGGGACCAGCCTTGCCAGCAGGGGCAGGGCGGCATGAAGGCAGCTTTGAGGTGAGGGGATGTGAGCAGGTGGGTGCGTTGAGGGGAATGAGTGGGGAGGGGAGTGACGGAAGAGCTAGCTGAAGAGCGGGGACTTGGGGACACCGGAGGCAGAGCGATGAAATCCAGGGCACAAGCAGACAGGAGCTGGTTAGGGAGAAAGAGTAGAAATAATTTTTTTTTTTTTTTCCCTCAGAGAAAATGGAAGGAGGAAAGGATTGAACGCTATTCTAAATGGGTGTTACGTTCTTTCCTTTCTTCGAGATTAAACAACCAGTCTCCCTGAAGGGCCAGGCCATTTTATCCGCAATGTACACATCCAGGAAAATCACTTTCCAGACCATGTCTGACAGCTGGCTTTCTCAGGGAGGGAAGCCCCAGTCCTACGGAGGGACCCCGACGGCTCTCCAAAATGCAGAGCTTGTCTGCCAACCAATCAGAGCGGCGAAAAAAAGAGGGACTTCCCTTCCAGAAAAACAGGCTTTCTCAGAACCAGAGCTCGCCGGGATCCCCTACCTCCGTCCGGCAGGTCCGGGGACCTAGAGGATGGGAACTGGCAGGGGACAGGGTTGCTGTCTGGGTTTCCTTCGTCACCACAGGTCGCTGGGGAGCCCAGCCCAGGGTTTCTGCAACAAGAACCTGCCTGCAGCACCCCCGCCCCCTGGGGGGGGCTCTTAAAAGGGCAATGTCAGAGGCAGCGGTGTCAGCCCCACCACACCTCCCCCACTGGAGACGCAGGGTTGCACCCCTCCTGTTTTGCGTATCTGGGAGGAGCTTTGGGGGAACCCCATGCTGGAAGGTGAGGGTGGGGGAGGAGAGCAGGCCCCTCTGCGGGCACAGGCTCTGACATGCAGCACATTTCTCTGGGGCCCATCCCAGCTCTGCCCATCAGAATCTTCCTGGGACTGCGGCCAGGGAGGGTTTGGGGGTGGGAAGGAGGCTGCCTGGGGACCCTGGGTAAACCAGAAAACCTTCAGAGAAGGAAACGCTGGACAGGTCACAGGGAAAGCGCCCAGGAGTGATTTCAGGTGAGCGCAGGCAGGTCCCTTGGGCTCACATTGGGTCCGCACACAGTTGCCCTCTTTGGAATCTCTTCCCTGAAGCCTGGCTCCTGGTTGTCTCTGTCTCTGGGTAGAGAGGCCTGGTGTCTTCTCTCTTGCCTGAAGCACCCAGACCTGCGTCTTGCGCCCTGAATTCCTGGGTGTGGGAACCAAGGGTTGGTGAGGGACCCAGGGCTCTGACTCACTCCACTCCGCCTGGGGTGGGGTGGGGGGGGTTGTTTGCTAGCTTAGGTAGCTTGGGCCGCTGTGGTTGGAGATGGGGCAGGTCAAGGTGCCAGGGATGAGGGCATCAGCCGTGGGCTGCGCAGGCAACTGCCAGGGTGGAGTCAAGGTTACCTGGGCCTGGTCCCAAGTGCTCAGCTTCCAGGCCAGCCAGCCATTCCCAAAGGAGGCTTGCTCCAGCGCTTCCCTCCGCTGCAGGGAGGGAAGCGTCGGGGTTTCAGCTCTCCCTGGAGGAAGGCAGGCCGCACCTTTCCCAATGACTGTAAGTTCTTTGACAGCAAGGACTGTGTCCCATTCTTTCTGCACTCCCTGCTCTCAGTGGTGCCTGGCACAGAGTCAGCGCTCAGTAAATGAGCGTGTGGCGCCCAAGCGCTCACTAGCTGTGTGGCAGTGTGTGACCTGCAGTGGGGGAGGGAGGGACCTCAGCCACAGGGTCATCCTTTCCTTCACGACAACTGCTCTTTTTCTCCTCTGGCTTCCAGACGGAGGGATAGGCTTCCTACTACAGACTGGCTGGCCCACACAGCAGCCATATGCCGAGCCTCCACGCATTCCTCGTCAGTCACTAGGCCGGCTCCCCGGCCAGTGTGCACCCAGCCCAGCCGCAAGGCAGGCGAGGGGAGGTGGGCATGGAGCTGGGCTGCCAACAGCACAGAACAGGAGGCTCGCGGCGTACGGAAGCAGGGAGTTCCAGGTGCAGCTGGCTCCACAAAACTAGTCAGGTGAGAAGTTAGCCAGCCAGCACTCTTAAGAGCTGGGCCCAGGTGCCCCTGGGCTCAGGGCCCCAGCTTCTGCCCTCCTGGTGGAGGGTCCCAGGCACCGGGAACTGAAGAGGTTAGGAGTGGGGAGCAGAGCGGGCAGCTGCAGTGACCTGCATGGCTACATGAGGGTGCTCAAGGCCTCCTGAAAGGCTCTAACCCCAAAGCCCAGGGGGCTCTCCAAATGGGAGGAGGGCTGCGAGGTGACGCTCCCTGTGCAAACCACCTTTCTTTAGCTGAGGCTACAGGAATGTGAGTTCCTGGTCCTTCTGAGCAAGTGGGAGCAGTCTGCTCTTTCGTCCTCTGGCCCCGGCTTTGTCATCCCAGAGCTGAGGGCAATGGGGCTACAGTAGGGGCAGGCTGGCTGAGCCTGCCTGTGGCAAGAGCCACTGCGGTCACCCTTTTGGGTGCCGCCGTTTGGACAGGGTTCCCAGCAGCAAGATTAATAGGATCAGCCCCAAGTTCCCAGCGGAAAACCAAGCCGGTGGCCACTTTCCGGGGTGCCCGGCTCCAGCGGGCCTGGGGAAGCTGCTGCTTGGGGACTAAGGAAGCTGACGGGACGTGAAGGCTCCTAAGTGACAGGCCGGTTCAGAGTCCCCCTCTCATCCTGCCAAAGAAACATGAGCCCAGGACTCCTGGCTTCCACCTGGCCGTGTCTCAGCTCCCTCACCTCCCCTGTACTCTGTCTTCCACACGAAGGAAGGGGTATAATCACATCCCCACCTTCCCTTCTGGGACTTTCACAAAGATGAAAGAGATCATCCATAGGAAGCATTTTAGGCTCCTAGGCGAGAAGCACTCAACTGACCAGGGGGGTTATTAAAGTGAAGTGTTTGGAGATTGCAGATGAAAGTCAGCAGGCAAATAAAGAGCCTACACATCGCCCTCCCCAGCACAGTGGCGAAATGGCTATTGGGCCACAGTGGCAGCTCCAGGGAAGGGATGCAAACACCCCCTCGCCGCCATCCTGCGGGGTTAGCTCCATCCTTTGGAGTTACAGCCACACGCTGCTGTGCACTTGGTCTCCCATTTGGGAATCGCTGGAAAGAGAAGCAGCTGCTAGTAAGGTCCTGCCTGGTGCTCTTGAATCTAGGGCCTCCTTTGGATTAAATATAGTCTCCTCTGCCCTGAGACATCACAGCCTCCCTCCCTTTCCAAAGAGCCCTTCCTAGGGAACAGAAGTGCTATGAGGTTTTTTTTATATCAACCAGTCTCTAAGCTAGTCCTACTTAACTGCTTTCAAACAGGAGTGGATTTATAAAAAAGGATCCTGGCCCCCGTCCTACAAGCCTGTGTGTCTAAGGCTCAAAGATTTCCCTGTGCCCTTGAGCGCTTACCAAATCTATCGCTGCCTTCACCTACCTTCCGGAAGGCTCTCTGACTTGCTAAGTGGAACAGCCTTAGAAGGAAAAGCAAAAGTGAGTCTGGTTCCAGGGAGAACTGCGAGAGATGGGCTTGAGCCCCCGGCAGAAGACTGCGGAAGAGTCCAGCCTGCCCCCAGAGAGGCTTTATTATTACATGGTTTCGTCAGTCCTCAGTGATTGGATCCTAGGCCCATGCGAACAGACGGGAACACTGCATTGTACATGGCAGCTTGTTCGTTCCCCTTTTAGCAATGCAGTCAGGCGGGGAGGGCAAAGAGTGGGTGCCTGGCTTCCCTGCCCGTGGGCAGGCTCTGGGATCCCAGCTGACAGAACTGGAAGGAAGGAATGTTCAGGAATCGGCGACCTCCATGTTCTGCAGCCGGCTTTCCAGGGTGACATCTCTGGCCGCCCCTTTCTGCTTGTTGCCCTCATGCTGCTTCTTCTGCTTCTTCGATGGCTCCTGGTCAATGGGTGCAGGCTTCACAAAGGGAATCAGCTCTTGGAGACCTAGAAGGGAAGAGCCCCCCGTTGCTCAGGGGTCAGAGCCCGCGGACCGCAGGGCGAGCGCCAAAAGACAACACTGCCTTTCAACAAAAGGGTGCCCACGACGGGCACTGGTCTCACTCATTCCTTCCTCACCCGGCCCGACTTTTAGCTGCGTTCCAACAGAACGCCGTGCCTGCGCCGGCTGCCTCCTCGGCTCTGCCCCCCAATGCCCCACACCAGGGCACAGGCCGAGTTTTGAGAACTGGGTGTGAACGAGAAAACCGGGTCCATTCTGAAAGGGGCATGCAATTCCGAAGTGTGAAGACAGAGAAGAGGAGGGGCGTGGGCTGGGTTGGGGTCTTACCCGGCGGCATAAACTCCCGCAACTTCTCGGGCACGACAATGCCCGCCTCGGCCTGGTAGTTCTCCAGGATGGCGCAGATGGTGCGCGTCGTGGCGCACATGGTAGCATTGAGCATGTGCACAAACTCCACCTGCGAGGGGACGGCAGCTCAGCTCAACTCTCCGTGGTCTGACCGACGCCAGGAGCATTCGCCCAGCCAGACTCCCCCGCTGCAGCTAACCCGTGCAAAAGCATGGGTTCCCCCTATTACTGGGCTTTTTCTAAGCCTGAGCTGTTTGGTATTTCCTGCCTATCACAGAAGTCCAGAAGATTCCTCACGTCTCTCCATGAGTGACAAGCGGTAGTTCTAGTATTTGGAGGAGGGCTGGCCCCTCTGAGGGAAAGAGAAAGTGCCACCATCAGGGCCTCTCCTTTTAACCCCCTTCGAGCCGAGCCCCTTGCTTGGAAAAGCAGGGCCTGAAAATTGGGTGTGAGGAGACAAGCTCACAACCCAGACCTCCCTGGGTGAGAGGAGGGAAGGCATTGCCTCCGACTTGTTCTGGGAGGACAAATGGCGATTATTCTTTGTTGGAGTTACAGAAAACAGAGGCAAAAAGAGAAAAGTGAGAATGATTTTGTGGAAAGGAGCCAGATTCGGGTTTCTGTCTAAAAGGACTCAGTCCTGATTCAGTAGAAGCCATTTTTAGGTTCCCTTTTTCATCTGGATTTAAGAGCCCAGGTTTCCCCTGATGCTGGGTAACATGTACTGCAAGGGCTGAGAAATAGGACGAATCTACTCTGCACCAAAGGCCCTGCTGCCCACCCCCCAGGGCCCTCTACCTTGTCCATCATCTTCTTGGTTTGCCCGTATCGGATTCGGAGGCGGCGAGCCTGATAGTCCGTGCAGTTAGAACAGGAGACTAACTCACGGAAGGCTCCCGAGCCCGGAAACCAGGCCTCCAGGTCAAGCTTCTTACTGGCAGCATGATTCAAAGAGCCTGTAAGGAAAAACCCCTAGAATTCATGAAGGAGGGATGGTATTTCAGAAGGCTAACCTTTAGCGAACCTGAACAATTCTTTAATTCACATCCTATCCCCAGAAGTGAAATCACACCCAGATATTTTTATCAGCAAACACTCCCGAGTGAGAAGGGTGTGTGATATTTTAATTAATGTGGGCAATTAATTGGATCGTGAGCTGTTTCTTTGTGTGGTGCGGGCGGTGCTTGCGGGATGCAGGAAAGCGAGGCCGATACCTGAGACAATATTCACGATGTGGTAGGGGATCCCCAAAGACTGGTAGAATTCCTCTGCAGTGGTAATCATCTCCTCAAACATCTCCCATGACTTGTTGTCGTGTGGTGAGGAGTAGACGAACTGTTCAATCTGCAACGAGGGACCCACGGGGACCGCAACAATGAGACGGGGTGAATAAACTAAAGGACCAAAGCGGGAGACATCCTGGCAACGAGGGCCCATTCCTATGCCACCAGCGGTCAGGCGAGGCTGGGCCCCCGCAAGAGACGGGCGCTGCACTGGCCTGGGTGTGCTACCAGAACACGGGCCTCTGTAGAGAGCTTGCCGCACACGCGCCAGGTTCTGCTCTCTAGGTGCTTCTCGTGCTAACTAGTTAAACCCTCACAGCAGGCCTAATGAGGTGAGTGCTGTTATCATCCTCCTTTTACAGGGAGAAAACTGGGCAGAGAGCGGTTAAGCAACTTGTCCCAGTGACATAGCCGGTTGGTGGCGGGGCCAGCATGCGGACCTGGGTGGCCCGGTTCCAGGGCCGGTGCTGGGAGCCACTCCGCCAGGCGCCGCTGCTCGGGTTCTCGCCCAGACACACAGACACAGGCGCCAGGAGGGAAGGGCGCAGCCGGGGTGGGCCTGAGCAACACGGTCCCCACCTGTCCTCCAACTACCTTGGGCAGGTAGACAGAGGGGTCCTTGCCCTGACTGCTCTCCTTACCTTCTCAAACTGATGGACTCGAAAGATGCCACGGGTGTCACGGCCGTGGGAGCCCACCTCCTGGCGAAAGCAGGTGGACAGGCCAGCGTACTTGATGGGCAAGTCCTCGGGCCGCAGCCACTCATCCCGGTGGAGAGCAGCGATGGGCTGCTCGGAGGTGGCAATCAGGTATTTCTCATCGTAGGTGTTGTCATCAGACTTTTCACTGCCCTTGCCAATCACCTGAAGGAGGAGGGACCTTTACTAGTGAAGAGTGAGGGAGGAGGGCCTCAGTTAGGGCAGGAACCACAGGGAAGGTACCAGTGACGAGTGATGGGACAGGGGGAAGTTTCTTTAATCCCTGCTTGGGAGTGAGCAGGGGACACTAATGACAAGGGAGGGAATGGGTGAGCCCCAATGGCGTTCCTGACAGAGATCAAAGAAAAGCAAATTAGAGATTAAAAATTCTGGTATTTTTTACTAAATAAATAAATAAATAAATTTGTAAACGATGTATAATGGCCAATGATGGCAGATGCACAATAAAACCTGAGCTGGTAGCAATATAACGTAATGCACGGGATGTCTGTGGGGCATTTGCTAAGGGTCAAGTCCTTCTTGCCAATGCTGGGCAAAAGACATGGTCTGTGCCTCCTCGGTGCTTAAGGATTAGTCTAGTGGTTATAATCCTCAGTCACTTTGGTGTCCGGTTGATTAGAACGACCTTCTGAACCTCAAGTCCAATCCTCTGGCTCTCCCTGAGATGGTCCACGGTTGACAAGGAGCCACAAACTGGAAGCCACATGCATCCCAAGCAAAGTATATCTTGCCCTGTGGAAGCTTCCAGGCTGGGGTCAGCAGTGGGAGGACCCAGTAAGAAGAGCCACTTCTATAACTTCCTCGTGTCCAACCACTCAGTAAATGTGCTTCTTTTCTAAGCTCATAATGTTAAAGTTTGCTCATTTAGATATATCACGCAGATTATCTAGGGGGAGAATCAAACAGGCCTAAGGTCTGCACTGTCCGATTTGGCAGCCACTGGCCACGTGTAGCTATTGAAATTAAAATTTAAAAAAAGTTACTTCCTCAGTGGCACTAGTTGCATTTTAAGTGCTCAGCAGCCACAGACATAGACCATTCCCGACATCGCAGGAAGCCCCAGAGGACAGTGCTGATTGTACCTTTGCAGTTAAACTTCCCAACCCAAGAAGTCCTTCTGCCCCACTGCCCCAGGCTACTCACCTTGTAAAGTTCTTCATCAAACTGGCTGAGCTGTGCCACCTCCTGCATGACCTCCTTCCTCATGAAAAAGGGGGTGTAAATGGGAGTGTAGCCCCGACTCCCCAAGGTGCGAAGGGCATACTGGATGAGCGCCTGTTCCAGGAACACCAGGGCCCCCTAAGGGAGCAGAGACACCGCACTGTGGGATCGGCTTCTGTCGCCATGTCCCGCTGCTGGGATTCACACTCAGGGGCAACTGGCCCAGAAGACTGGGGCGACCCAGAGGCACATCGGAGGCCAGCAGGGGCCATGCACCCCAACAACCAACTCCAGGGAGTCTTACTTAACACCAGTCCCCAGCATGTCACCCAGGCAAATGGTAAAGAGAATTCTCTTTCAGATACCAACATAAGAGAAAAGGATTATTGGCCCTGGTGCATGGGAAAGTTTTCCTGTGCTAATTCTTACAACACTCCACTCATTTGTATAATATAATGTTAAGTATACCTACGTCTGTATATACAGTACATTTGGCACTGGAACATCTAAGAGATTAGGGGCACTGACCCCCCTACACGGTCAAAATCCACATATAACTTTTGACCCCCCTAAAACTTTACTAATAGCCTATTGTTCACCAAAAGCCTTACCAATAACATAGTGAAAACGTATTTTGTGTATCATATACTGTATTCCTACAGTAAAGTAAGCTAGAGAAAAGAAAATGTTATTTTTAAAAAGGTAAAAAAAATAACTAAAATACAATTTAAAAATTGTAAGGAAAATACATTTACGGTATTTATTGGGAAAAAATCCACATACAAGGGGACCTGTACAGTTTAAACTGTAATTCCAAGATCGCTTTTCCATGTCTTTCAAGAAGACTTCTCTGGAGTCCTTTGCCCTTTGCCCCAGCTAATCTGGGTTTGCTCTGCCCCGCGTCTCTCACAGCACTCCGGGCAAAAGAGGGGCCACAGTCGAAGCCTGACAAGCTCGGGGAGGCCTGCGTGGCGGCCTGACAAGCTCAGAGAACCAAAGTAACCACACAGAATGGGTTGAACACAAAAACTAACTAACAGGGAGCCTATAGCTTCTTTACCTTAAGTAAGCGTGTCTATGGTCTTTTTGCCCGTAAGATAACACACTTTGGAAATGTCAGAGTCCTCCCTTTTCCAGACCCCTCAGGGCTCACCCTCCAGAGCACAGACCCCTCCTTGTTGCCTTATTCCCCCAATGCCATCTCCATGTGCTGTAAACGTTAATTGCTAACTATCGTATACCCAGCAATGTAAAAGTACGTGTCTCTCATTTCACTTTATATCCAGTCTCAGAGATTTCCCAGCCTTTGCTTTCTCCCAAAATCCACCACCAACGGATTTCATGTAACCCTCCTTATGTCTCCTCCTCTGATTCCAATGTATAAAATAAGTTGCAAAACTGCCATTTTTCAGAGCATTTTCTCAATCCGTTGAGATTTTGCTCCCTGGCAGCTGTCATCAGTTTGGTTCGAATAAACTCATAAAAATTCTCTACAGGTCTGGGCGCTTTTTATGTTAACAGCATTTATCACAGTGGCTGCAACTCTTTGCCACTTGTCTGCCTACACTCAGCTCCTCAAATGAGAGGCTGTTCTGACTCAGTCAGCAAAACACACTCATTCTGGGGAATCACACAGCGGCTTTTGTTCTGGGAGCTCCTGGTCAGAGCTCTCCTGCCTCAGAAAGAGAGTTGCAGTGAAGTGCCAATAAGTTTGTAGTAGAAAGGTGGGCACCAGTGGTGGATTAGTGGGACTCCTCAAGTAGATTGTGTTCTTTGCCCTTAAAAAAAAAAGCTTCCTTATAATCCCATCCCCACTGGTTCCCAACTCTTACCTTCAGGAAGTATCCTCGACTCCCAGCCACCACGGCCCCTTTTTCACCTTCAAAGCCATCGACCATCACCACTAGGTCCACGTGAGAGTACTTCTTCCTGACCGTACAATCCCCCCAAATCCTCTCTACTTTGTTGTCTGCGTCCTAAAGAAACAAGACCAAGGGAGAAAGTTGCGTGACCTCGGAATTCTACGACCTCCATCCTTCCAAACCCTGCTCCAAGGCCAGCCTAGAGCTTTGTGAAGCCATGGCTTAACTGAAACTTGAGGTTTTGGTCATCGTGTACAGACTGGAGAAGGGAATTTGCTAGAGAATTTGTGCTCAATAGAGAAATAATCATTTTTAGATTTCTAGAAGCAATTCTAGCCATGAAACCGAAATCATGATTTTCCAAAGTATCTATCATATTTTGGGGTCTTTTTTTTTTAATTTTTATTTTTTTACCCTTTTAAATGTCCTGCACAAGGACCCTCCTACCCGGACAATCAGCATTGCCTGGGGTGCAGAGGAGAATGTCGATTTTTTTTTCCAGGCTCTCATTGGTCCCTGGGCCACACGAAGGCGGGCTCAGGGCCCTGACCTCACGGAGTCTGCCACCACGGCCTGCAGCGAGTTGAACATTCTGTTCACCAGGGAATGAATGAGAGAGGCACAGATGGGCCCCGCTCTGGCTGGGGCGTCAGGGAACAAAGGCTGGGCCCCCAGCAGCTTTGTGCTGGGGAAGCTCCCACTCAGCAGGAAACTTTTATCATGCAGATTCCCCTTCAACCTGCAGCTTCCCAGCCGGGTGTGGGTGAGGGGTGAGGTTGATTTAGCAGATCCCTCCCACGAGACTCCCTGCTACCATGGGCAACAGTGGAGGACAGCAACCCAATTTCAAGAGATTTCTGTGCCAGGAGTCTCCTACCTGCGGTCTCTGCCACTTCCCAATCAGACAAGGGTCTGAGGCTCTCGGTTGGTGGGCAGAGCGAATACGCACGCAGCCTGCTCCTGGCACGAGGCCCGTTACACAGAGCGTGGCAGTGGCTCCTCATCCTCCTTCCCACAGAGGAGCAACACTAGGCAGCCGCCCACTGTGGCACCTCCGCCTACCTCATCGTTACTGACGGGTACAGAGGGATGCAGAAGGTTCCCGATCTCTCGGAGGTTCTCAAACCGCTCTGCCTCCAGCTTCACCCGCTCGGTGTCACACTTCAGGATGGCTTCGTCGATGAGGAGTCGGAGTTTTTTGATCTGTGACACTTTCAGGTTCTGTAGATAAATAGGCCAGCACGTCAAGAGCAGAGTGGGAATGAGATTCTGTCGCCCTAACCCCGTGGTGCTCTGAAGACAACCCTTGTGTGGCCTTTTAAAAACTGACCAAGGCGGCTTTTAAAGAACCGAGGTTTATTGCACACAGGGACCTATCCCTTCCTGCCCGTACAGATCCACTGGCATTTCCTTTCAGGGTGCCTAAGGCAGAGCTGGATCAATTCTGGCCGCTCTCCTCATTCCTATATATCTCAGGAATTTTAAAACATAGTGCTTTTCAGAGAGCTGTCTTCTTTATTCAACCAATTTAGCACTCTATGATGTACTTCATTTCACTGTTCTCGAAGAAGATTACGCACTTATCAGGAGCAAGAGACTTTGTCTTCAGCTAATCTCTCATTCCTATTGCTGGTGTTTCGAACTGCGCTCTGACTTTTTGCGGGGCGGGGCGGGGGGCGGGGCGCCCTGAGCAGGTCGGGCTGGACGCGAAGAGCGCCCCCAGCCCGGCTCTTCCGGCACAGCGACTCTGCTCCTTTGTGCTGTGCTCTTGCTAAGCTTTTGCGTTATGTGTTTTAGGAAAGGGTTTAGTAACTAAAAACTTGAAAATGACTGTGCTAGGCCCATTATATAGCGAATATTTACTGAATTACAGTAAATTGAAACATTCCTTGACTTCATGAAAACAGAATAAACTACACACAGTTGAGCTCCTTTCTTCTCTTCTTCCTAGCCTTGGCTCTTCCAGTCCATCTGTCTCCGTCTTGGCTCTCCCATAAGACAAGCACAGAGGATGTAACAAGAATAACAGGGACATGTCCCAGCTATAGAAATTCAAAGATGTGGAGCAGAGTATCCACATTTACTTGTGTAGGATGAAAGTTAAGGTAAAAGAACAGGAATCCCAACCTAGAAAAGGACAGTAACGTACAGCTAACGTGTCTGAGGTGAGGTCCTCAAGATTTACTATGTGTTCCGGAATGGACTCATCATCTCCCACTGGCTCTTTTTTCTGCAGGAAAACAAACAAACAATACTATTAAATAAAAAAATAACTCCTGACATCGTTTTATAAGTGCACACTAAATGTCATATATACCAATCACAGAGCTTTCCACATAGCTGCTTCTAAGAGAGGCAGCACGTGGGAGAAACATTAGTAAAGCCGGAGTGAGAAGTTAAAGTTTTGAGTCTCTGTTCTGCCACTTTCCAGGTTTTTGATCTTGGACAGACTAATTAACCCAGCAGGGTCAGAGGGCCAACGCCATCGAGAACACGACCAGCAGCAGGTCTGCCGTGGCCGTAGAAGGGTTATGGGCACCGAGGGCGCGTGAGAATGCCTGTGTGCTGGGGCAGGTGCCTGGCGTGAATCTGCGAATCCTGTCTACCTGCTAAGACTGGTCCCAGCCCTGAGGTTAACGGGACAAAAATGGATGGGACGATGGGATATTAGGGAGGCAAGGAAAACAACGTTTTTGAGGGAAAACATCACAAAATCTGGAACTGAGTTTAGAGCAGTCAATGCAAGTTGGCAAAACAGTAGGGAAGCACCCAGAGCTCGATTTTTGCCCCTCCAGTTTCTGGCCTCACTGTTCTTTATTATATTCTGCCAAATCGCCATTCCTAATCCTTGCCCACAGTCATGGGGAAGATAATTTTTAAAGTCAAATTCTTCCTAAATTAAATTATCAAGGGCCATTATAACAAGACATATATAAGACCTGAGTAAAACTTGTATAAAAGCAAGTTGAGATTTAGGATCTGCTTTGCAAGTATAAATAAAACGTGTAGAAATTATATTCAACGTCCTAAAGATTTTTAAAATTCTATACATACAATACAGGCAACTATGTTTATACAGCTTCATATCCCACTGCACACAGCTGAATCATGAGGAAGGATAAAATCTTCTAAGGGTAAAAGTGTGAAATCCTTTAGACTCACTACACATTCTCATCCACCCAAGTGAGAAGTCAGGATTCCAACCATAATCCAACTCGCACCCTTCAGTGGCTCAAGGAAACTCATCTCGAAAAGTTGGGAAAGTCTGAAAATATCAGAATGAGTCTTCATAAGGACAAACACAGGCTACTCAGGTAGGAAAAAAATGGCCTAAATCTCAGTATCTTCCATTTAGGAACTAAGGCTCCCTTACCATCTGCTAATCCCTCAGGGCAGCAAATTCAAGGCCTGAGTTCAAGTTTTGACTCTGCTCCTCCTGTGATTTTAGCTAAGCTGTTAATTTCCTCAACCCAGTCCCTTGTCCTTTAAATAAGGCTGAAAATTGTACTACCTACACTCTAGGTTTACAGCAAAGATCAAAACCAAAATGAGATGTACATAAAAGAGTCTTTAGTACTTTCAAGCGCTATGTAAGTGAAAGCTAGCACCATTCCAATGGACAGCAAAGGAGAACACTCCTTAGAGGTTTAGCAGTAATGGGATCCAAGAATGTGACCGTAAATGAAAATGCTCCCATCTTCGTGTTACAAAAAGCACCTGGCTGTCACTACCTGTATATGTGCTTCACAGAACACACAGGCAGGAGTACACATGGCAATTAACATGATTACGGGGCCTCTGGCATGCAAATGATTAAGTATCATGGCTCCCACAGGGAAAAAAAGTATGATTATATCAATTTCTAGAGCCAGTCACAAGCTGAAAGCGTAACAAAATACTGTGAAAAGCAGGATAAGGGCTATCAGGAAGTGTAAGTTGCTGGAATCCCATGGGAACCTTTTGTTACGTTCTTTACTGGTTCAGGCTCCTAATTTTTAATATTTTTAGTTTTGCTTAGAGGTTTACTACTTAAAATGAGAGACTATAGGGTTTTAAAAAGAAGTGACTAAGGGGCTAAAAGGATATTTTTGAAGAAAGATTTAAAACATATACTATCCTGGATACCAATGGAAGGCCAAACTGAAACTTAACATTCTTCAAGCATGTAAGCGTTTTTTTGGATGAAGGCCACCCATTGTTACTCACAAGTGCTGATTTTTTTTTTTTTTTTTGCTCACACTGTTCTAGGCGTGGTGCCAGGTTCTCTACATTTAAAAAAATTTTGTTCTCACAATTCTGCTCCATAGGTGAAGGTTACTGTTGTCACTTCAGATAAAAAAACTGAGGCTCGGAAGTTAACTTGCCTCAAGCCATGCAGCCAGAGGCCCAGGCCCTGGAGTCCGTCAGTGCCCTTCCCACAAAGAGCTCTATGGTGCTCAACAAAGACCCTGAAGTCTGCCCTAAGAAATTCTTTAGTTGAACTCAAGAAATAATTGAAAGAGATTCCCGGTGGAATTTATATTCTTTTTATACACACAGAATGAACAAATGACTAGCATGGTGCAAATCTTACCATGCTAGAGACTCAATGTTGGAAGTCAACAAATTCCTGTATTGAGACCTAGCCTCCCCTGTGATGGTATTAGGAGGTGGAGTCTTTCTGAGGTGATGGGGAATGAGGGCAACCTCCTAAGAGACCCCAGAGAACTAGCTCCCTGGGTCCTTCCACCCAGTGTGGACACGGTAAGGAGACTATGAGCCACGAAGTGGGCCCTCACCAGCCACCAAGTCTGCCTGTGCCTTGATCATGGACTTCTCAGCCTCCAGAACTGTGAGAAATAAACTTGTTTTTTAGCAGTCACCCAGTCTTGGAAGCCAAACGGACTAAGACATATCTGAATACGGGAGCTGGGCTCACCCCTTAGTTTCCAACCCCCCCTTCCTTTTTTTGTAAAATAATTCTCCCACTTTGGTAAGAAGTTCAGTATGCCATAGAATTAGACACATTAGAAATTATGCATTAATGAAGAATAAGATGAAATACCTCTGCTGAAGATCTCAAGGTTGTTAGTTCTCTTACCTTCATTTTCTCTCCAATTGTCTTGCTGCATAGGTTCTTGAGCTTGTTCAGGTTGTCTGCCCGAAATCTGCCTGAAGAATAAAGAACCCCAGGCTATTCCAAAGCTATGCATATAGCGGAGGTTCCTCCCTCTGCTAATCAGGGCTCCTTCCGACTGACCTCAGCCGGAGGCCAGAATGGAGGCAGAGCTAAGGGATCCGCTCAAGTTGTGAAATCTTGTAGCTTTAGAGGCCTAAATTTAGTTACATGTTGGTGACTACAACGCGGTTTCCCAGCAAGGAAAAGGCCTCTGTGAGACTGAAATTAAGAAGTACCATAACCTGATGATATTACCGTATAGAGTAACACATCTGAGAAATCCAGAACGTAATCAAGTAACTATAACCTGTTCAAATCTCTTAGCATGTGGTGTGCAGGGGAATCCAGAAAGAGGGCAGTCGCGTTTCTAGTCCCGTGAACTGGGTTGCTACACCTCTGTGCCAGAAATGGTTAGTTATTTCCTTTGTTTTGACACAATGCTCATCTGGCAGCCTTCAGGTTAACTTAATCTTTTATATTTTGGTTTCTTTGGGGGAAGACAGTGTACTTAATCAGCCCACACAGGTATTCTGGCTCAAATGAACATATTGGTACATGTTGTGGTTCATTACAGTCTGACTCTGACTCTAAGCTTTAGGAGCAATATGGTAAAAATCAAGCTTTAAACAGGTGAAATGAGACTAGAAATGAGATAACATCTAGACATAGCTACTGTTTAAGGCTTGCCAACCTTTAACAAAATTTCGACTCAACTTTAAATTTCAACTAAACTTTAAACAAAATGATAAAACTACCTTCTCATTCGCTTAATCACATTGATAACAGAGGTGGAGAACAGGCTACTGGTTGCCATGGGGAAAGGGAATGAACTAGAAGGGGATAGTAAGAGGGACCTCTGAGGTGGTAAAATGCAAGTCTGCACGTGATAAAATCGCATAGAATTATCACACACACACAGGTGTGTGCAGGTAAAACTGGTGAAATCCGAGTAAGGTCTGTGCACTGCATGCAGCAATATTGGTTTCTTGGTTTTGATATTGTGCCAGTTATGTCAGACGTTATCATTGGGGAAACTGGCTGAAGGGTACCCAGAACCTCTTTGTGCTTTGTTTGTAACTTCCTATAAATCTATAATTATTCTGAAATAAAAAGCTAAAAAAATTTAAATGTACTCCCCCTATTTGCAAGGCCCTGTGCTGAGGGTTAGGAATATAAAAGAAATCGCTGTGCTAAGTGCTGGGGGGAGGGAGGGGAGACAACTTAAAAAAATATTATAACAATGCTGAATGTTTCAATCAATGAATACGGTATATTCCTTCATTATCTTTAACTTCTCTCATCAATGTTTTGTAGTTTTCAGTATAGAGGCCTTGAATGTCACTTACTAAATATATTTCCAGGTATCAGATGCTTTTTAATTGTTACTTGTATATAAAAATATCCTTGATTCTGTATACTGTATCCAGTGATCATGCTAAATTTACTTAATAGTTCAGAATCAAATAATCGAAGTCATCTGCAAATAGTGACAGTTTTACTTCTGTCCCAATATCTCACTTCTTTTTCTTGCCGTACATAACACCATCTGGAACCTTCGGCACGATGTGCAGCAGAAGTGGTAAGAGCAGGCACTCTTGTCTTGTTCTCAGCCTCAGGGAAAGCCTTCAATATTTCATCATTAACAGTAATGTTAGCCATGGGTTTTTTTGATAAATACCAATGACCAGATTAGGAAAGTTCCCTTCTATTCCTAGTTTGCTTCATTTTATCATGAGTAATTGCATTTCTACATAAAAAATGAACTTTGATCCTCATCTCACATCATCATCAACCAAAATCAATGTGAAATCAATCATCTGCCTGAATATGAAAGGTAAAGTAATAAAACTTCTAGAAAAAAATTGGAGAATCTCTTCAGGACCTTGAGATATGAAAAGATTTCCTAAACAGAACACAAATCACAAAAGAAAATTGTGTACACACACACACACACACCACACACACAAGGTGGGGGCAAAAGTAGGTTTACATTTGTTCATATGGAAAAATAATACAATAATTAATAAATAATAATATAAGAATAAATTGTGGCCCTGGCTGGTGTCGCTCAGTGGGTTGAATGCTGGACTGCAAACCGAAAGGTCGCAGGTTCAATTCCCAGTCAGGGCACATGCCTGAATTGAGGGCCAGGTCCCCAGTTGGGGGATTTGAGAGGCAACAATTTGATGCTTCTCTCGCACGTTGATGTTTCTCTCCCTCTCTTCCTCCCTTCTTCTCTCTCTGAAAAATAAATAAAATCTTAAAAAAAAAGAATAAATTGTGTTTTGCATATTCACAACTGTAAACCTACTTTTCCCCACCCCTATATATATACACATAATCTGACAAGGTCTTCCATTCAGAGTAGATAAAGAATTCCTACAAATCAATATGAAAAAGGCAGACAAATAAAAATTGGCCAACAGACTTCTCAAAATAGGCTGTCTAAATGCTAACAAGTATATAAAAAATGCTCAATATCTTTAGATATCAGGAAAATGCAAATCAAAACCACAATGAGATACTTCTATATATCCACCAGAATGGCTACAATTAAAAGGACTGCCGATATCAAGGGCAAGGATGTAGAACAGCTAGAACTCTTAGATTGCTGGTGGGAGTACCAATTGCTACAACCACTTTGGAAAACTACTTCGTAATATCTATAGAGCCCCAATGCATGTCTACCCCATGACCCAGCAACTCCACTCCTGGGTACCTACTTGGCAGAAATGAGTGCCTCCGTCTATCAAAGTACACATACAAATGTTCATAGCACCTTATTCATGATACCCTCAAACTACTAACAAGACAAATATCCATCAGTAAGACTGATTGGTATATTTACACAATGGAGTACTACAGCAATGAAAAAGAACCAGCCGTTGCTACATACGGAATCATCTTACAGACAACAGTTTAAGAGAAAGAAGCCACATACAAAAGTCCATTTATATGAAGCTCAAAATCAAGCAAAAGTAATTTATGGTGGTAAAGGGAAGAATGCTGTTAGTTTTAGAGGAGAGAAGTGACTGTGGAGGGATATGGGGGAGCCTGCCAGTATGCTGCAAATATTTTAGATCTTGATCTAAGTGATGGTTACATGGGTGTACGGATTTACAAAATTCAGCCAGCTGCACATTAAGATATGCACACTTCACTGAATACATGAAATCTCAATAAAAAAACGTTTTAAAAGATTGTACATGAAAGTGGTTTAAATGCCACACCAGAGGTGTGGGGGGTGATAAAGGGAGAATACTCAACAAATGAGGCAGAGCCATGGGAGTAGAGTGGGTGTCAAAGAGGGCTGATGGGAGTGGAGGCGGCATTCCAGAAGGGGTTGGTGTGCTTCAGTTGGCTGGGTGTTCTCCTGCAAAAGGTTGCCAGTTCAATTCCCTGTCAGGGCACATCATGCCTGGGTTGTATGTTCATTCCCTGGTTGGGGTGAGTACGAGAGGCAATGGATGGAAGGGTCTCTCTCACATCGATGTTTCTCTCCCTCTCATTCTCCCTCCCTTCCCCCTAAACAAACAGTAAATAAATAAAAGAAGGGGCAACAGCTACGGACGCATAAAAGAGTGTACACGTAGCCTAACAAGGCTAAACAAATAGCACAGGGCATATGTGAGAGAGTGGCAGAAGAGAAGCCTAGGGAGGGATGTGGGACTTCATAGGTTGTGTTAAGAAATTTGGATTTTTATGCTTTAGGGCTACACTGTCCAACATGATAGCCGCTAGTCACACGAGGTTACTGAGTATTTAAAATATGGCTGGCCCGAACTGAAGTTACCGTGAGTGTAAAAATATACACTAGATTTCGAAGACCTGTAAGAAAGAAAAAGAATGTAAAATATCTCAATGATTTTTATATGGGTTACATGTTAAAAACATAATTTTTGGATATATGGGTTAAATGAAATATATTCCTAAAATTAATTTCATCTGGTGCTCTTTATGTTTTTTAAGTGGCTACAAGAAAATTCATAATTATACCTGCGGCTCACATTGTATTTCTATCAGACAGATGTAAGGTATATATGCCATTGTTGGACTTAAGCCTGGAAGCAAAATGATTGGATTTGCCTTCCAAAAAGATCCCATGTCCTGGGTGTGGCGCAGGGCTAGGGGAGACTGGGGTGAAACTGAAAGCATTTAGACAGCTACCGATATTCTAAGGACAATGGCCTGGCTGATGGCATGTGCAGAAGGGTTAAGAGGAAATAACAACTTCAATTTATAGTAAAGAGAAATCTCATTTGGTATAGTACTTTTGGGGAAAGGATAGGATTCTGGTAGTTAGTAGATTTCAAGACAGGTGGAATCTGGTGGCTTTGGAAGTAGTTGAGACAAATGCTTATCATGTGCCTAAATGTGTCCTCGGTATATTACTCTGAATTAAAAAGAAGAAATCACAGTTCAAATCCTTAAAGTTAGAAGAGCCATGGTCAACTGTGATGCTAGGACTTCACGTTTTATCAGACTCTTTTGAGAGCCCCAGTGGTACCTTGGAGGCCTACAGGCAAATAGGTACACTTGTAATGGAGGGTCTTGTGAAGATCTGTGTCCTCAGTAGGGGAACGCAATGGGCTCTTTTTTCTTAATCCTCACCTGAGGACACGTTTTTACTGATTTTTAGTGAGACAGGAAGGGACAGAGGGAGAAAAACATCAATCTAAGAGACATACCAATCAGCGTCCTGCCGTATGCTTATGCGTTCTGACTGGGAATGGAATCTGCAGCCTAGGTATGAGCCCTGACCACGGATCAAACCCGCAGTCTTCCGGTGCACGGGATGATGCTCCAACCAGCTGGGCCGCCAGGCCAGGGCAAGAGGAGTTCTTAATGTGGGTCAGGGTTATGAGTCCTTGCTGCAGCCAATGGCAAGAGAACCCCAACCTTTGATATGAGATTCAGATCTAGGAGAACTTTGATACCAGATCTGTCAGTGTCCTACTCGGGCAGCCAATGACTTGAGAAAAATCATTAACTCCCTTTGGCTGCAGAGAGAATATTGGTAAGAAATGTCAAGTAAAAAAAAAATCAAATCGACATGTTGAAAATAAATGAAATAAGCTGTTTTTCATACAGAAGGGCAAAGTGTCCTGAACGCACAAGATATTCATGAATTCAAAAAACCTTTGTCAAGAAGCAGGCGCAGTGCTAGGTACTGGGGTCATATGTGTATATGTGTACGTGTATATACTGATGTATATGTATACCCCTAGGTACTGGGACATATAGATGCATAAAACACAGCTGTGCCCCTGAAGAACTCATCCCCTCACCAAATATCCATTCATTTGGAAAGGAATAAAACTCCGTGTAGATGTATATGTGTATATTACACACAAGAGAGGAGCTAACACACATTCAGAGTCATTTAGTGCTGAATGGTGGGTAATCAGATACAAAAATGTCATACTTTTCATTCAGTAAAACAGCATCCGGTCTAGTTTTTTCCTTTCAATTAATGTACTTCCATTGCAACTCAAAACTGCAGATTCAGGTGGTGGGATCTTAGTCACAAACTACCACATTAGAGTGACTGAGACATATGGAATCAGCAGACAACCCGAGTTAAACAAACACTCTCTTGGTACCCAATATCCTTATAAATTTAGGAAAAGCAATGTTCCTAATAGAAAGCCACCACACTCTTGGGCAGTGACTGCCTTTGCAGTGTGCTGTCATAAACTTGGCTTTCAGCTGGTTGCAGGTTTATTGCATCAGACAAAGTTAATCACATGTCCTTGACAGCATCCGGCCAATCGGTGACTACTCAGTTCATCTAAGCAGAAGGTTCTATGGTTTTATTTTCAGTTCCAGGCTTCAGCCAAACCCTGCCAATGTCTTTTCCAGAAAACTCCCATAAATTACAATTACACAGCCTCAATAATTACAAGCTTTTCCTTGCCTCGCCACACCCCTCGCCACATGTGTGACCTACCACGGAAAAGGTTTTTCTAGATTTTTAAAGATATGATCACAGATCAAGGGGATGGCTTTCCCAAAAGCTCCGTGATCACTTCTGATATGCAGGAGCGTCCTCCAAAAACCTCAAATGCTTCCACTGTGTATGAAGTGAACCTATTACACTGCGGATGTGACTCAGGCTGGAGCCTTTGATTCTATCGAAATAGGAGACCGCTGTGGCCTTGCTGAAGATACGAACCAGACCAGAGGCGACCAAAGATAAGTGTTAGGAAACGGGAACCCGCCCGTCCAACCTCCGCCCTTCGTTTCTTCTGGCTACCCTTGCGGGGGCAAAGCCTTGACAGCTCTTGAAGCGCATGCGCCATGCTCCTTCCCAGGCTCAGCCCAGCGATCCGCACTGAGCACGCGCGGAAGGAAGCTCGCGCCCATCCAGCAGACGGAAAAGATGGGACATTCCTGACTACCTGAGCGCTTTGGGGGATACGAAAAGCCTCGAAGCCACCGCAGCCTGGGAGGGGGGTCTCACGAGGGGCGGAAGCTGTGGCCTCAGGAGCGGTAACGAGATCCGAGCGCTGAAGTTGGGATTAGGATCGGGGACATCCCGCGCATCCCAGTACTCACATCTCCGCCACTCTCCGTCTGCCTTCACCAGCTGATCCACTAGTCCTGGGTCCTTGAAGCGCTTCTTTTGCGTCTCCCGGATGAGGTCCGGGTCCCCTCCTTTATCCACCCGAAACAAATCCAGATCCAGGACCATTTTTCCTTCTCCCGGGTCAACACTAAGAGAAACGAGGATCGTAGCAAAGCAGTCTGCCTGTGACCAACGCACTGTGCCGGTGCGCTGACCCGTCCCTCATCGCGCAGGCGCGGCGGGAGCGCGCGCGCCCCCTCTCGGCCGGAAGCGTCTGTGTTGGAGGCGGGGCCGCAGCGAGGGAGGCGGGGCGCTCGGGCGTGGGGTCCTGGGGCTGTGCACGGGGCTGCCGGGGCTCCGGCCTTGTCTCCTTCCTGTGCTCTCCCCAGCTCTGCCCCCTCTCTGTAGGGACTCTCATTGCCCCGTCAAGGTGAGTGCCCCAGTTTCCTCCTTACGTTAAAGGACATACCTCAGGCTAGACAGAGGCGTGCCAACGCGATAGCCGGCTTGGAAGCTGGCGCCTCCGGTAGAGGCCAGTTTCCGGCTCACAAACTTGGGTCCTAAGACTGAGCCCTCTCCCAGAACCTCTGCTGTCTTCTCCATCTTGAGAGAAGAGTGTGGCTACATTTTTTAGTCCCGGGGTTACCTCAACTCAGGATTCCCGTTCTCCTGCCTTAGAACCCTTAGAGCTAGGATGCATTTCTTAATCGGATTATTGGATGAACTACATTGTCCCTTTACCAAACCTTGAGATCATAGGGCTGGGAAAATGCAACTGAAATATTTTAGAGGGAGACAGGAGGAGACTTTTCCAAGAGGGAAATATTTACCAGAGTTTTAAAAAACCTTTACTCAAGGACATGTTTATTGATTTTAGAGATAGGAGAAGGGGCGGGGGTGGGACAGAAACATGGTGTGAGGGAGAAACATCAATCCGTCGCCTCTTGCTTGCGCCCGCCCAGGGGCTGAACGTGTAACCTACTGAGCCACACCAGCCAGGACATATTTACCAGATTTGAAGGCATTACAACGTGTTGAGGTGATGTGTTAGGGTAGTAGGAAACTTGAGCAAAGATTTCATCATACTTCATTTCGTAACATTCAGGCTTTTACAGTAAAAATTCTGGTTGCTGGTGGAGCCAGAGTTATCAAAAAATCTCCCTGATAAAGAGAGACTGGAGGATTTAGGGATAGGCATCCTGTTTTCCCCAGTCTTTCACCTTACAGAGACTTTAGAGCCCCACTCCCAATGCCCCAGAGCTAGCTGTGCTGAGACCTTGGTCTTATGCTACTTGCATGGGCTCCTGTGATGAGATAAGGTAGCTATGCCTGCTCCCCAAAGAGCCTCTGCCAAGCCAACTCGGAGATGCAGGACCGGGCAGGGCTAACGGCAGCCGCGGAGCTGACAAGGAGGGATCCAGAGGGAGGCTTAGGAAATTGGGTAATCTGGGTTTGCCCCCCTAGGTTCAGCTTGCCTAGGATGTTAGATTTAAAACCAAATGGAAAGGAAGCTTAGGGAGCTGCAGTCTCTGAAGAAAACATGCGAGAAGACTGTCCTCAGAGCGTTGGGTTCTTTGAAATCTGAGGGCAGGCACTGTAATGGGGGCTGACTGCCTTTAACGTGTATTGTCTAAGTGTCTTTTTTTTTTAAATCTTTTTTCTTTTTATTTATAGATTTGAGAGAGAGAAAGAAAAGGAGGAAAGGATACAGAGGAACATCAGTTTGTTCTTCCACTTTTTTATGCATTCCTGGTTGGTTCTTGTATGTGCCCTGACCAGGGATTGAACCCACAACATTGACATATTGGGACACTGCTCTAACCAACCAAGCTAGCTGGCTAGGGCTGTCTGGAGCTGTCTGTTATGTTTCAGAACAATCATGGGTGTTTCTGAGGCTGCACCCGGCCCCAGGGCTTGGGGAGGAGGACCACTGTGCCAGGCCTTTAAGGAGGTCATTAGCATAATTGAAAGGATGACCTGAATGTTCTGGCCTCTCCAAATTTCCTTAGGAATTTTCACCATTAGCCTGATCATTAGATTACAAACATCTTCCTTTAAAATGCTTGTGTTACCTGATAAGTATAAAAAATTAACACAATAGCCCTGAACCAGCCTGGTTAAGTCGGTTGGGCATTGCCCGCAAAGTGAAAGGTCAGTCGCCAGTTTAATTCCTGGTCAGGGCACATACCTGGGTTGCAGGCCAGGTCTCCAGTTGGGGACATGAGAGAGGCAAGTGATTGATGTTTCTCTCTCACCCTGATGTTTCTCTCCCTGTCTTTCTTCCTCCCTTCCCCTCGCTCTTAATATAAAGAAAAAAAAATCTTTAAAAATTTTTTTTCTTAAAATTAACATAATAACATACTTCATTTATCAGGTTGGAATCATAGGATTTTTAGAGCTAGAATGGAATCTTAGCTATCTGCTAACCTAATAATTCCTAAATCTTTTCATCACATTGTCCCTCATGTTTTGAAATTCCTTTGTCTGGCAAACATGGCTTAAAAAATAATAATTTTCCTGTCTTATTAATAATAAGACATATAGCTTCCAACTAGAATTTCTGATTAGCGGGGAATAACCAGTGTTACCACACTGAGTAATTTCTGCCAGAAACTAACACAAAAACAAATCAACACGATACTTTCGTCATGCAGTGATGCTGTGAAGCCATACCACTTTTGGATGTGTGGTTTTCATATTTAGAAAAGCTGTATCTGAGGACTCAAGGGTTCAAGGATCCCCAACTGGAAAACATCTGGATCAGCCCTTCTTCTGTATGAGGAAACTGAGGCCCAGGAAAGTTAAATAATGGAGCCAAAACCTGAATACTGGTAAATACCTAAGGTAGTCTCATGTTTGGGCTTGTACCTTTGTTAACATTCTTTAGCAGGAAACAGGGCCTTGAGGAACTTGTTTAGAAAATGTGGCTTTTTTATTAAGGCAGAGACCACTGGATATTAGTATCTTTTAAAAAGTTTTTTATTTATTGATTTTAGAGAGAAAGAGGGAGAGACAAACATCAGTTTGTTGTTCCACTTATTTATGCATTCATTGGTTGATTTTTTTAAAAAGATTTTATTTTTGAAGGGAGGGAGGAAGAGAGGGAGAGAAATATCGAGGTGTGGTTGCCTCTAGCACACCCCCAGCTGAGGACCTGGCCCACAACCCAGGTATTTGCCCTGACTGGGAATGAAACCTGCAACCCTTTGGTTCACAGGCCAACGCTCAATCCACTGAGCTATACCAGTCAGGGCTCATTAGTTGATTTTCGTATGTGTCCTGACTGGAGATTGAACCTACTACCCTGGTGTATTGGGATGGCACTCTAACCAAGTCAGCTACTTGGCCAGGCTGGGTATTTGTATCTTTATCTCTACAGGGCCTAGCACTGGGAGATGCTTATTGCATCCCCATTGGTTGAGTGACTTACAGGGAGTAGGCTGAGTACAGGTTCAGGGAACCAAATCCTAGGTGAGCAAAGGCCTTGGAGGCCCTGGGTAACTAGTGAGCAGCCCGGGGAATGAGTACCTGCAGGGAGGGAGCAAGTAAAAGGATGGGAACCCAGCCATAGGTGCCATCGTCAGTGTTCCCCAGCTCAAAGCTGGCTAGGGTGGGAGTGCTCTCTGGCCTCCCTTTAGCACCTCTTTGCTCTTTTTGTTCCGGATTTGGAATAGGATTTCTCAGTGTTTGACAAGCAAGCCCTAACCTCTCCCCTCCTGCTGGAAGTCTTCAGTGAGGACCTCTCAGGAGAACCTTCAAGCATAGCCTGCAAAGCCCTTCCTGATCTGCTCCCTAAGGACACATTCCCTCTTCATCTCTTGGCATTCCCCTCTGAGCTACTTGTGGCTCCCCTCCCTTGCCCCTGAGCCTTTGTACAAGCTACGTCTGCCTGGAATTCTCTCCCCCTCGCCTTTTCCTCCAGACTGGTTAATTCCTTCTTCCTCCAGGAAGTCTTCTCTGATATGCTCTTTACCCCTCCCTCTAGAATGGTTCTAGATTCTCACAGTACAGTGACATTTATCCTACCGTTTTGGGAGGAACTGACAACCCAGCCTCCAGTTCTTGGCTTCTGACTCCCTTCTATCAGAGAGAGACAGTAACAAAAGAAATTAATGTTTCCGTGCTTGGGCAACCAAGGAAGAACCATTTAAAAAGGAACGTGGGTCAGGAAAAGCTGCCAGGAAGTGGGTGACTTTGATCCTGCCTTTTTCTCTGTTAAAATTGGAATGAGGTGTCAATTATCCTACCACACTGTATTGTTCATGGAATTGCACTTTTTGTGAGATTGTTAACTTGAGCACTAAAACAAAATTATTTATATTCCAGACTCACCTTGAATAGCTCAGTTACCCATAAGTTTTGTATATGCAATCTCCCATCAACTTCTATATCTCTGCAATAGCCATTATTGCTGTGTGGTTCTTAATCAATTTTAAGTGTCTTCTTTTAGTTTTAGAGTAAGTCGTTAGTATCTTCTTGCCTGGTCACCTGACAATGCATTTCATGTCTTTGTCAGGAAGCCTTAAGATCATTCACACACACCCCCACCTCTCCCACCACACACAGCTTAAACCTGGGTCATGTCTGCTTCTTGTTTGATGAATTGAAACACTGCAGACTATATGGCTGAATTCATATAAATTAACTGCTCTATGCCCATGTAAGTGTTTCTTTCCTATTGTATCCCATGTGGATGAGCTGGAAAAGACTGCACAGTGGGGTCACTTTGAAGATGGGGGCGGGGCTCTGTCAGGTGAAAAGGACGAGGGGGAGCAGAGGCGTGTGCCAGGCAGAGAAGTATGAAACAGCTTGACTAAGGGACAGTCAGAAGTTCAGTGAGGTTAGAGTGTAAGGGTGGGCTGTTTAGGACCTTACATGCCACATGACTAAATCTGTTGGAAGTGCAGTTTCCTTATCTATTATAATGGGCATAGTACCTGCCTCTAGGGCTGTTCTGAGAGCTAAGTGGGCAGTGCCGTGAAAGCAGTCAGTTCAGGCCCAGGCTGGTGTGGCTCAGTGGATTGAGTGCTGGCCTGTGAACCAAAGGGTCAAGGGTTCGATTCTCAGTCAGGGCACATGCCTAGGTTGTGAACCAGGTCCCCAATAGGGGGTGTGTGAGAGGCAACCACACATTAATGTTTCTCTTCCTCCCATTTCTCCCTTCCCCTCTCTAAAAATAAATAAATAAATAAAATCTTTTTTTAAAAATAGAGGCATAGTCAATGAAATAACAAATAGGTGTATAAATAAATAATGTGAAAAAGTTTTTTAAAAAAGCACTCAGTTCAGGCTTGACACATAGCGATGCCACGTTAACAGCATCCTTTCCTACTTTCCTTCTTAAGAGGAAGGTAAACATCACCCCTGCTTATGGACGGCACCTTATAAGCAGGGGCGATACTTGAAATGTTTAATTGCCAGTGTAACCCAGGTACCACACGGTCGCAACAGATGTGGGTCACAACTAACCAGCTGGGGGAATACTTTTGAGATTAAGAATGAAGGAAAACACACAGGAAAACCCAGCTACCCTGGGAAATGGCTCTTGACGCCCCCTAGGATTTTATCCACGTCTAGTCTGTAATAACCCACACTGAATCCAAACAGGCTAATTTTACTTGTATTTGTGGACACTTTGTTATACGGCTGGCCTCCATGCCACCTGCAAGAAAGCACAACGGGAAGGGAAGGGAACTACCATGCTAAGCGTTTTATGTGTTCTCTCATTGGAACCTCACTTAATCTTGGGAGGTGAGCCATCATTAGTTGCGTGTCTTGTGAATATTGAGGCTTTGGTTCTTGGCCGATTCCTTAACAGGTGAGAAGAGGCTGCTAGCCCAGGGCACAGTTACTCCGGAGTATGCACTTTTCTCTGTTGCTATGAATCCTCCTGTACAGTTTAAGCTTCAAGAACATTTACCGTTTCTCACCCATCCTGCCATCCAACCCACGTTCAAGAAAAACAACTTGAAAGGTATGGTTTTATTTCACAAAAAAAGTGACATGCAATAACCCATCCCCTAACAAACTACAAACTCTTGGAATATAAAATAAAAAAAAAAGAAAAGAAAAGGAAATCCAACCAGTCTTGATGAGACAAAAATTTGATTTCACAAAGCTGAAAAAATTCATTACAAAGTCTCTGTCGTATAAATATAGTCAGTCTTATCTTTAATGTAGAGTCAGACCAAAAAAAAAAAAAAAAAGGTTTTATTGGCATAAGAAATCCCCTGGTCCTTAAATATGCCACAACCTTCATTTGTACTCCCAGCCAAATCCAGGTGACATCTACATGATAAGAGTCACTTGCATGTTCTAAGACTTTAGGTAACTAAATAGGGTTTAAATATTCTGTCCCCTTGAACCTATACTCCCTCCTCCAATAGCAGTACACTGTACCCTTAGTGTAAGGGCAGAAGGCTTTTCCCACGTACCGTCTAACGTGTCTGTTCTAAAACTGTGGTGATGGACACACAATTCTGTGATTATACTAAAATCTATTGAGTTGTATATTTTAATTGAGACAATTATGTGGTATTTGAATTACAGCTTAAAAGAGCTATTAAAAAATATCTACTATGTGTCTAACTTGCCAGGGGAGCAACAAGTAACCCCGGTAGCATGACTCAGGAGCTCCTGGCAGGACACAGGGTAGATCCACAAAAGTCAGCACATGAAGGAATAGTAAAAAGGAGATATTTAAAGTATTGTGACTAAATCAGTGGAGTTTGAGGCTGCTCTAGGGGTACTCAGTTTCGAGATGTCAGAATAAAGAAGCCAACGCAGTATGTACTTTTCCTACTGCTTCTAGAATAGTCTGGGGATGTTCTGTCGCCTTTGTCACAAAAGCAAGTTATTCATTGGGCAAGCAGATGCGCAGGGTGTTGCTGAGGCTGCAGAAAACCTGGGGCCGGAGCTCAGGAGCTAGCTGTCTGCATCCTTTTGGAGAAATTCCAACGTGGCCACCGTTGCTGAGAGCCTGACCCCCACAGGAGAAGGGAGAATTTGGACCCCCAAAGAAACACTTCTAGATGTGTTGAATCAAAGGGACTGCCAATTCAGTGATGCTGTTGCCAGCCTGAAGTCATGGCAGAGTTACAGTTCTCACTGACCCTTTTATAAGACCATTTCTGGGGCAGCAGTGGCTAAGACCAGCAAATCATTTTGTGGCAGGCAAACCACTTAGAAATGCCATCTTTGTTCTCTGCCTACCATCTGGTCACCAATGGACACTCAAGAAAGGAGAGGGGCACAAACCATGGGCACCTGGGCCCTTGACGAGGGCTTGGTCATTTTAGCCTGACAGTGAGGGAGGGTCAATTGTCAGTAGTAGACACAAAAAGGAAATTTAAACTACTGCTCTGGTTTTACCATTCCAGTTCAAGTTCATCGATTATAGTTGGTATAAAAGTAGAGAAAGGGACACAGAGGATACTCATTTTACTCACCTTTCAAAAGGGATGCTGCCAGAAATTGGGGTCAGGAGTCTTTTTAGCTTTTTGGCACACAAAGAAAAAGAGAACAGGAAAAAGGGAAGGACAGGGGCTCGAAAGCATGACACGTCCCAGTTTGGCAAACACCTTGTTCAACTCCCCTTGGTTTTGCCCCCTTGAAGACTGATCTGGTTCTTTTGCTGGGGTTTAGGTCTAGGAGTTAATTCCCTTTCTGGCCAGCCTGGAAGTTGGTTATTCTGTGGCTAAGTAGGAGAATTAGCTTGTAAGCAGACATTGCCACCTTAGGTCCATTCCATCGTGGGCTGGATCCCCCAGTGTGGCCCCATTAAAACTGTGGCCTCCTTGTGTTCCTTCAAAATAACATATCCCTGTTGCATGATATGGCCTAATCCTCTAGGAACAGGGCACCCAAGGATGGGGGATTGTCCCCACGGGCAGGGCTTGTCATCTTTGTGGGTAAAAGGAAATAGAACATCTGGATTTGGGCCTTACCTGGTTTTCTTTAGTGTCATAGGGAGATAGTGAGAGGGTTGTGGTGTTTTTTTTTGTTTTTTGTTTTTTTTAAACAGGGAGTGTAGATCACCAGGGCTTTGGGCATTTTCTCAGTGAACTTTTTCCTTTGGCTCCAATGAGAATATTTCTCTCTTACTTAAGAAAAGAGAACTAACTATCTAGTTTAAAGAACAAAACCAAACCTTCCTTCATTGCCTCTCTGTGTGCTTATCAAGCCTCTTCTTACCCAGGCCTTACTCTTACCCAGCCCTCAGCCTGTCCACTGCTCTCAGTTTGAACTGTGGATTCAGGAACAATGAATCCAGGTGACCATGAAGATGGCCCGTCAGGGACATCAATACCCTTGTCACCCAGCTTCTCGCCTAACGAGATCATGAGCTGAGGGCACATGATCAGGGAAACTCCCAGCTGCTTCTGCCCTTAAATAAGAGGGCAGAGGAATCATTTCTGTACTTAAGAAGAGAGAAATCTTTTCATTCCAGGGCTATAAGAATTATGAGCAGATGAAGCTATGGCTCCGGCAGCTGGACTATTTGGGGAAGAAGCAAGCAAGGGAGTGATATACAAAGTGTGGGTATATTTGGCAGGTTTGAGGCAAGCAGAAAGGAGGGTTTGGGTACTCTATTAAAAAAAAAAAAGATTTAAAATTCAAACTTCTGATAAGGCCACAATGAAGAGATTCCCGGCAGTGGGTGTTACAGGAAGCTGGCACCCAAATCGCCACAGGCTTGCATGGTGGCGTGCCGAGTGAGGAGTCAGGCAGGCAGGGCCATGCCTCTCACAGGTCCACGTCAGGGCCTCCTGAGGATGTCTTCAGTGGCACCGAGTCAAATCCATCAGGAGTCCTCTGAAAGAGAGATGGTGACAGGAGCTGGCTGCTGCACAGGGACAAGTTTGGGGAACAAAGGAGAGAAATGGAAAACAGGTGACAGAAGGAACCCTTGTGGAACTCCTGCTTTCAGCAGCTTTGTGGAAACACAGAAATAAGGTACCCTCTGTTCTTGCTCCCTGCAGTCAGCCAGAGGATAAGGAAAATCTTTAAAACCCCCGGCTTTGCATCTTTGCTGAAGCTCCAGAAAGACTCAAGGGTCCCAGGGTAAATTGTTCTCCCACCAGTTTAAAAAAAAAAAATCAAGGTCTAAGAAGGCCAAGGAAGTTACCCTGGTAGGTCAGCACAAAGGGAATGAGATTCGGCAGTGGAAGCACCCACCCTCCTTGCTTTCCTCACTGTTCCTCCTGTCCTCTCCTCTATCTCATCACCCCGCCCCCCGCTCCCCTGCCCACATCTGTTTGGATGCATTGGTTCAGGGCATCAGTGAGGTGTGGGTGCAGCCAAGTGGGGTTGTAGAGGGCCGTGGCCCTGGAGGAGCTGCTTGGATGCTCTCTGCTGGCCCTACGCCCAGCAACAGTGCTGTCTGTCTTGCACTGATGAGCTTCAGACTCACTCACCTACCCACGCAAAGCCGTCACTCCCAGCTCAGAATTGCTCCTTGCTGAACAGCTTAGACTTAGCTATGACTCAGCCCCCCGAGGGACTGGGGCCAACCACCTGGGGGACAGCACCCTCCACTGGCCAAAGGAGAGCCTCACTTCTACCAGAAGTTGATCTGCAACATCACCTCTTTTCTTCCCTCCAAAAGAAAGGGGGGAAATGGTTCTTACAACGTGGATGGTTCAACACTCCTGGAACTTAAAAGGCCCAAACGGTTCATCAACTGGAGTGCATGTTGGGAGAGAAGGAGCCTGGTCAAGACTAGCCTTGGGCCCCAGGGAAGAGGGTATTGGTGTGAAAACCCAATAAAAGGCAGAAGCCAGGATTTTCAGGGTAGGGGCATAGAGTAGTACAGCAGTTGGGGAGCAAAGCAGTGGTCCCGGAACAATGTGGGGCCATTCAGTGTCTAGGACTGGCGTCTTCTCCAGACCTCCAGGCCAACTCAGTGCACTGGCCAAGCTCCCTACCTTGGAGGTAAATGATTTGATCTTCCCAAAGAGGGACTTCTTGCTGGTAAAGATGAGGTCGTCCTCCACGTCCTCGCCTTCCATGATGGCGCAGCTGTCGGCTGCTGGCAGGTCGCAGTCCTTAAGGGAGGCGTTCATCACTAGCTTGGAGTACTTGTACTCCAGTCTGTGGGGTGGGGATGGGAAAGACAAAACACCAAAATGTAGAGTGGGTGGAGGGAGGAGGAGCAGGTGGGCTATAAACAGATGTTCGCAGACCACGGGTAAGGAGGCCTGAGCCCAGCAAAGCGGAGTGGGGCTGGGTACATAGCTAAGCAGTCCTGGCTCCCAGGTCGGCGATCTTTTCTCCGCCAGGCTGGCCGTTTCTTTGATTTCAAAGCTTAGTAGAAATATTGGAATCATAAAGTCATTTTTATTACTAATCACAACAAATTAAGGATACTCTCTGCTTTTCTTTTGAGAATCTAACAGCCATTTATAGACTGCCACATGGCATATCATCCCTGTTCAGGTGTCAGGACAACCAAGGCATACACTGTAAGTGGCTCAACAGGCCTCTGGCCAGAGTCACAGGGTCTGTGGCCAAATCTGGGAAAAAGCCACCTGAATTTACCCTCTCAGATGACCTCCCAGTTCAGTGATCCAACCCCGTCCACCCCCAAACTCCAACACCCCGTCATCATGTACTTTTGATTCTTTTTCCAAAAGTAGCAGGTCAAGACGGTGAGCAGGATGGCAGTACAGGTGCCCGCAGAGATGCCCACTTTCAGCCAGAAATCGATCGTTTTGCAGATGGTGACTCGCGGTTCAGGCAGGGAAATGCCACTCATGCATAGCTTTGGCTCTCGCCACACATAGGTAGTCTTCTGTTGGGGAGAAACACAAGGAGTTCACGTATCACCTTCCCTTCTGTTCTGGGACGTCTCCAAGCAGAGGAACCTACCTGGATCCCAGCCACGCAGCTGCTGCTGATAGCATGGTAGTCAGCGGCCGAGCAGAGTGGGCAGGCGGCCGCGCTCTCCCACAGGAAGTGGAAGTTGCAGCCATCACAGGTCCCACCGGAGCACGTGCTAGACAGCAAAATGGAGACTTCAGCTCACTCGCGGGACAGGCGGGGAAGATCTGCTTGGAGTCCTGTCATCTCATAGCCTCATCTGTCCTCTCCTCGACAAGCAGTTAGCTCCACCAGGGTCCTTCCAACTAGTCCTTAACTCGGTTTTGCCCTCTAATTTCCCTGATGACAGGAGGCATTCCTGGTCTCCACTGGGCTATGCTTGTTTCTGCTGACATCAGATGAGTGCTAATATGAGGTGTCTGAGCTCTGGCATGCTGCCCCAGCCAACCCGTCAGAGGCTCCTGTTCTCCCCAGGACATGTGACATTCTGCAGCAGCCAGCCACTTTGATGCAGCTTCCTGGTGGTGGGGTTCAAGAATGGACGTTGGGTCGTGGATTATCTGTTATTTACTTCCCTGTGATGTCGACAACAACAAGAACAGTGATCTTACACTATTGGGTCAGACGTCCTGCTTTGCCACCCATCTTCCTGGTCACTTGTTTAGGAGAAGCATTTTCCAAACCATCTTCCTCAAGGCATTAGTGCCTCTTGAGGTGTTAATTGGTGTTATATGAAAAAAAGGAGTGCTGTAATCAAATTAGTTTGGGAATTCTCAATTTAGTGCACTTAGCTGTTAAACTAGAATTGGATCTTTCAGCTGTGGAGAGATTTCTAGGATTCCCGAAACCTTGCTTAATCCTGATTACAGCAAGTGCACACCAAGTGTCCCGAGAAGTCCTCAAGTCTGATTGTCTCATTTAATTCTCACAGGAACCCCCTGAGGGAGCTTATTAGTATCCCCATGTTAAAATAAAGAAAAAGAGGCCAGAAGATAAGTGTCGGTGGAGGCGCTGCATCACATCTGGCGCTAAGTCAGCCACTCTGCTATGCAGCCGCCCCCTGAATGGCCTGGGGATGTAAAGGCAGCTTGGACTCTTCCTTCTGCCCCATTTGTGCCATGAAGAGTGAGGGCTCAGAGCATGACCACATCCCCAAGAGCCCAATAATGAAACTCAGGGCTGTTTTCTCTTTTGCTCTTTTTCGGTAACCTTTGGCTTCTGGGATGGAACAAGTCCCAGGAAGGGCGACTATTATCCCTTTACCTGGGCAGTGACAGACTTCCCGGGGCAGGTTTCAGTGGACTGCATCTGACTCGGATCGTGGTAGATCTCCCAGAACTGCAGGACTGAGTCACCTCGTTGGACCTGCAGTGAGAGCCAACTCCCATGAGGGAATGAGTCACTCATTTGTGCCATTGGAGACTCACTAAATGAAGTCAACATGAGACAGGTCCCTTGCTGGGGAAGTCAGGACTTGGGCTATAGCCTGACACACAAGGAGTACGTAGGCCTTGGTTTATACTTGGAGAGAGAGAGAGAGAGGGATAAGGAAGGTCTGGTCAAGGGGAAATGCACTGGTCCAGGAAAGGTTAGCATGTGCGTAACACTGGCGTGTCCTTAGGTGGAAAGAGAAGTCTGCAGATCATCCAGCAGTTCTCCCTGCCTCCACCGCAGACCTGCCCCAGGAATACCCAAGAAGCTGGGATCAGGGAACTCCCAGCCTTCAGCTATCATTGCTGGGCAGACCTGCTAGACCTTAGACACGTTCTGACTTCGTAAGTATTAAGTAGCTAAAGAGCAGGGGATGCAACAGAAATCGTGGAGGAGCCCCAAGTTTCACTTGCATTAGCCTGGCCTCACGTCTTCACCTATAAAAGAAGATCACGTCCGGTATTCCTGAGGACTCCAGGTGGAACAGTTCAGCTGGGGAGGTGATTCCATCCAGAGTCATATCTGTTGTCACCCCTGCCAAATCAGAGCTCCAAATTAGTTCTCACTGGTAGCATTAGCTGGCAACTACTTCAATTCTTTCAGTATCTGTCAACATCCAACCTCCCTTTATCTCATCATATCTCCTAGTGGCTCCTGAAGGGGTGAGCCGCAGATTCACCAGAGGTGCCCAGGCACTAGGTACCCCAGGATGGAGCAGAAAGCAGGCCAGGCAGTTGGGCCCCTCCTCTGCGACCCTTTGCCTCTGAGCCTGATAGCCTCCCGGTAGCTTCCATGCACACACACTCACACAGACTGGAGCAGCTGGGTCACTCACCAATGAGTTGGTCGGCGAGGCTGACAGGCTGCAGGGACACTCCAGCCTTGTAGCCTGTCACCTCTGGAGGAATGATGAGCGCCTGGCAGACGTAGGCTGCGATGGATTTGGAGAAATCCGACTCGTCCTCAGGGATCCGGAGGTCAGTGACATTGTTGGTGCACACAGACATTTTCTTGCCCTGGGCCGGGGAATGCGGCGGGGGCAGAAATAGGAAGGAGCGAATGGTCCCAGCACTCCCAAAAGGGGAACAGGTTTTTTTTAATATTTAAAAATTTTAGCCTTCTAATGGTATGTTGCAGTAGAATAATTCATCCCAGCTCTCATTACAGGCAGCTTAAAAGAAAAAAGCTAAAAATAAGGCCTAGGTGTCCTAGTTTCTGGAGCTCTGGCCCAGGGGACCCCAATCTTTTTGTTTTGTTGGAGTCACGTGGGGACCCTATATAAGCAGAGTTGTGATGGTGGCCGCTGATTTGGAGGTCTACTCTATCAGTTAAGGGCCTTCCTTGTTGTAGTCAGTTTTCTAGACAGATACTGAAAGATGTAATTGATCCCGTGAAATTTCTGACCTGGTTCACACTCTCTGTGTCTCCCTTGGTATGGGGATTCCGTCATGCTTGGCTCAAAAGCCCCTTCCAGACAGGAACTTCCAGGGGTTAAAACAGACAGACCCTATAACTAGCTCCTTTCCTGGCTTGAGATAGGACATCTTAGGACTAATTGGAACCTATTCTATTTTTAAAGAATCATCAAGAGAAGACAGTGGGCTTCTTCAATTTTTAGCAACCCTCATTGTATAGGAAATCCGGAAGATGGTAGGAGTTGAGATTCTTTCCCTGAGATTTTGAAATAGAGAAAATATTGAGATATTGTTCCCTCCCTCAAATATATTAAATTTATGAAATGCCAATATATAACTTGTTTGCAAATATAAAATCATTTGTCCAATATTTTAAATTTAAGTGGATTAAACATTTAGAGTGTAGGATTTTCAATATTATTCATTTTATTACAGATTGAGCTAAGTTGCTAAATCTGATATCTCAGTTTATTTTCTAGATTGTGGGAAATAAAGAATATGAGTGCAGAAAGAAACATTTTTTGGGGGGTATATTTTTGTTTCTTGGTTTTTTCTTTTTTTTTCAGAAGCCTTTAATTATAATAAAACATAATAACACTGTCTTCGAACTGAGGGTCTGCAGTGTGACAGCACATAGAAAGCATTTACGAAAGGAATGAAGGAGCAAAGAAAAAAAAAAAAAAGACACAAACTCCAAATTCCCTATCATCATCTCTCCCAATGAAACTTTGGTTACATGGGGCTATAATTAGTCTCAATTCCTGAGTTATCACTGTCACTTCCGAGGCTTTAACTTCTTCAAAGACTTTTAAAGACACACTAGAGACATCCATCTCTAATTTTTCAAAGATTACTATATTTCTTGACATGTTTCCTTATAAACACAATCCAACTTTTTTTTTGTATGCTGCAGAATATGGGTAGAAGCCACGTGGTGTCAGTGGTGTCAAGGCCGTACCTCCACACAGAGTCACAAACTAAATGCTCAAGACGCTCTTTATTTTGTAACATTGGAAACTTAACTTTCCAACTGCAAATCCTGGCTTGTTTGCAATTTAATCAGGTACTGTAGTGGTGTCATTACCTGTTTCTCTCTTTGAGTTTTGGGTACAAAATATTTGCAGCAGCATGAAATGACTGGTGGTACCTTTCTTTCCTTAGCACATAAGTAAAGGCTTTCATGTTACTTTCTTTTCTGCTGTCAGCAAAGGTATACATGTAGATGAACTAAAAATAATTTATCTACCTTCTAGGAAACAAATGACAAGTGCCATGATTACTGAAAACTGCTTTCTTAAGGAAAAATAAATCCTCCATAGTTTTTATTATATTCATTTTGAGGAAATGAAGGTCAGGGAGGAGTAAATGGACACCTTATTTAAAACACTTTTATTTAAAATTTTAAAAATCCAAATGACTTAATTTTAAAGGAGGAAGTGCTCAAAGAGAGCAATAATCATTTAAAAACCTTTCACCTCCTCAGTCCCCTGCTGCCTGGAGGTGAGCTAGCTTTTCTTCTGTGTCCATCTCCAGCCACTGATCGACTGGTAACCTCTTTCAGTTCTCACACAATCAGCACTTGCACACCTTACCTGGTTTCCGCAGAGACTGAAGGTAAAGTGGTGGAAATATTTCAGTCCTTTGGAAGTGAAGCTTGGCCCTCCGGCCAGAGAGACAGTGTTTGCCAGGGTGGAGAAGTTGTAGTCGAAAGTCCTGCTTGGAGTGCTGATTGAGAAGGTGCAATCATTGTAGCACAGAGAGTGGATCTGAGGGGAAAGGGGTCGTCAAGCTGGCTGCTGGGGCAGGGCCTTTGGGGGGACCGCAGAGGAGACCCTGCCTGGTCCAGCCCACGTGGGGTAAAAGAAGAGAATGTAAGGATTGCAGGTGGGCGTTAAAAGAAGTGCAGCAGTGGCTGGTGGCGCTTATGTGCACCTTGCCATCCAATTGTTAGCACATATACACTGCAGAAACCCAAACCTGTTATTTTTCAGTAAGCACTTGGGTCAGACTCTGTAGCTTTGTCCCTAGGCTTAGATTATAGAACTCCCTCAAGGTGCAAGAGAGCCCTTCTCACTTTCAAGCAGAAGATGAGGTGCTAACTGGAAGAAGGGTGTCCAGGATGGCAGGAGAGCAACTACAAGCCTTGACCCTCCTCCCAGAATTTCCAGCTCGCAGACCCCTGCTTCCTCTCTCCCAGGGTCTCTGTAGGAAACTGGACTTCAGAGGCGGCTTCACTCCCCATAAACCCCTTCCTTGCTTTATTTTAAGGTCCTCATTCAGCAGCTGCCTTACACAACTGTCATTCGCTCCTGTAGCAGCAGAGGGAGCCCCAGGAGAAGTTTGTGGCAAAAATCCAGGGTGCCTCCAAAAGGATGCCAGGGGTCTGTAGCATTGTTGCAATTACTGAACAGCTAAACTGAGCAGTGTTTGCAGACTATAAATAATGCCCTCCAGATGTATGTCCATGTGTTTGTGATTGGTAAAATACAAATTCACTTAAAAGCATTAATGACTGCGAAAGAGCTTTTAGTAATAGTACTCTCTTAGATTCATACAGTACAGGGCCAATAGCAGTTTTCCACTTTACAAGAAACCACTGGGATGGAAGACAGCAATGCCACGTAACCATACATCCCAGCAAAGGGGGGTACCTTCCCAAAGGAGAGGGGACAAATTCCCATGTTAATAGGCTGGAATGAAGCAGGTCTCAATTTGAGCCACAGTTCCCACTATTCCTTCCCTTCAGGTCTCTGCACAGATGCCAAATAACCAACCCTCTGGACCAGGAGGTCACAGATCTCCCTTACCCATCCCTGGAAGATGAGACCTGCCCATGACTGAGGTCCAGACCCTAAAAACCAGCTGCTACAGGTAAGAACTTGCCATCCATGGTCACAGCCTGGATGAGTGCCCTCCAGGACTTCACCCTGGGCATATGCTATGGGGAACACTTGGGGATCAGCCTCTCAAGACCCCCATCTAGGACCTGGCACCCTCTGAGGTGGTTCACCCAGAGGCCAAGGTTAGGATGTGTGACACACTGCTGGCACCTTGTTACTCTTGGTCCCCGGACCGCAGGGCTTGCAGGCCTGGACTCCATAGGGCTGGTGGGCTTTCAGGATTGTGTTAGGGGGGCAGGAGCGGCAGGTTCCCGAATCCCGGTCAATGTAGTTGCCCGCAGGACAAGAGGTGCAGGAGGAGCCCATGTCGGAGGCTTCCAGGGCACAGGGCCGGCAGTAGGAAGCCACCCCATTCATGACGTTGGTGATATTGATGGAATAGATCTTGGCAACATCGTTGGTGTACTTTCTGCCCTGGAAACGAGGAAGCAAGAGGAGAGAGGGCGGAGGCCTGAGACGCCAGCTGCAGTTGAGTTCTCTGGAAATAGTAAATTACTGCTTAATCTTTTTTATCCTATAATACTTGAGAAAAATCCGATGAGCATCCTATTCTTTTTACTCACTGAACAGTAGCTCTTTATGTACAGTTTGTGTCATTTTGAAACAAACGCGAGCCATTTAAAATGACGTATGAAAATATTAAGTGCCATGGGGAAAATACGCAGTAGATACTGTTGTATGAGAAAAGCAGGTCCTTTTCCTGTGAAAGGAAAAAAGTATTTGTAGAGAATCTCCTGAATAGGAGATACTCAAATGTTAACTGGGGCACGTCTGGGTAGTAGGATTATGCATGGTTTATTTCTTCTTTTTGCTTCTTTCTGCCTTCTGAGGTTTCTGCAATTCACCTGTAATACCTTGAGTTAAGAAAACAAAACCAGAGTTGTTATTACTGAAAACAATAACAGAAATGCACGGGGTATACCAGGTGAGGCACCACACATGTCCTGAGGAGGCTGCTGAGGAGAGACAGCTAAGTTAAGGAGCTTACCTGGAAGTCATCTGGACAAGGCCAGATGCTTCTCTGGGCGCTGGAAGAGGCAGTTCTCTGCCGACCCCTGGAGAGTCTTCCAACCCTTGGATTCTGAAGTACACACTCCTATTTAAACGAAGGCTAGGAGTCCTCTGGGGTTCAGAAGCCTCTCGGGGAGCCGGAGATCTGAGGAAGGGGAGGAACTTACTATCTCATGGAAGGTGGTTCTCTGGAAGGCCCAGGTGAAGGTCATGGTAGCATTCTTCTCAATGACGTAGGTGAAGGACTGCTTGCCTTTGGAACCTTTCCACGTCTCCACGGGAGTGTTGGCCCTAGAATTCGCACCCTGAACCCAAGACAGACCAGTGAGGAGGGCACGATGGCTGGATGGCTGGTGGGGAAGAGGGCGCTCACACTGCTGCCACCCTGGGGCCGTTGCAGTTGGCCGGACCCACATTAAAGTGGGAGGTCCCTGACGAACAGTCTGGGCCCTTCCTCTGTGGAACCACTAAGAGCAGGGGCGCCCATTATGTTGATGCGGCAAAGGGAAAACGTACCACCATGAAGTAGAACTGGCAGTCCACAGAACAGAGGGTCTCGAAGACAAACGTGATCCTAGCCACCTCTTTATTCTCTGTGTCTGCCATCACCGACTGTGGAGGTCTGCGGGTCAGAAATTAAAAGTCAGTTCCAGAGGTCAGGCGGTGCTTGCTGAAGAGCCCAGAGGGCAGCAGAGGGTCTGCTGGGGGACAGGGTTAAGTCCCGAGTATGTAAAAGGAACATGGACGAAGTCCAGTTCTGCCACTTTAGCTGTGTGACCTTGACATAGCCAAACTGTAGTGTTCTCATCTGTAAAACGGAGGCAATAATGTCTTTCTTATCTACCTCTCATCGTTGTGGTGAGAGCCAAGATCACAGCAGATGTGGAAGAGCGGTGGGAAGTATAGCCCCCCAAGCAGGGAGTGTCCCCAGGCTAACAGCATCGCCATTGCCTAGAGCTTATTAGACATTCGGGGCCTCAGGCCCCTCCCCAGGCCCCCTGAATCAGAATCTGTACATTAACACGACCCCTAGGTGAGGCACATGGACATTAAAGTTTGAGAAGCACCACTCTCGTAAGATGTCAGTGGTCTACATTTCCTTAGCTGTTCACTGTCTGGGATAGTGGGAAGCTTTGCCTGGGTTGAATGAGCAGATATTTCAACTTGCAATCTCCTCAGCAAAGGTCTCAGGCTGGCCCTTCCTTTGGGGAAGAGAGAGCTAGGTACAAAGCCAGAGTGGCAGAGGAGGGTGGTGGGTGGGGGAGTGAGTGGGTGAGGTGTGGAAGCTTGGATTTGCAAGTTTGAAAGTACTCTTGGGACTGTTACCCCCCAAAAAGCCTAAAAAATGCTCTTAACGTATTAGACACAGGGTATATCTCTCAGCCTCGTGTAACGTAAGTTAAGGGAAGGGAAATGAATACCTGCCAAGCCACTGCCATGGACTGAGCACCGTGCCAGGGGTGGGAAGGAGGGGGCTGAAGGAGGGGGCTGAAGGAGGGGATGGGGACGCCAAACCGGCAGTCAGGACACCTGTTCAGCGCCCCCGCCCCCCATCTTCTAAGTGCACATGGGCGGAAGAGTTCGCTTTGGTTTTAGAAATCTGTTTAAGGCTTTTTTCTGGCTTTGGCCAGTTCTTGAATTCTGAGGGACCCGGGTCCACGCTCCTGTCCACACAGCTGTGCTAGCGAACGGACTGGAAGAGTCGGCTCAGCCTGAGTTAGCCCAAACTCACAGACTGCCGGCCCCTCTTGTTTCACAGACAGGAGCCTAAAGCCTACAGGGTCACATGACTTCCCCAAGTTCACAAAGCCAGGAGGTGGCAAAGTTCAGGCGCCCTGTTTTCTAGTCCTGTGCTCATTCCATCGTGCCGTGCTGTCTGCAGTTGTTGTTGTTGTTTTTCATGGCAAACAAATTGCTTAGTGTCCTAGATCTTCTTGGAATAAGAGGATAAATATGACAGTAAGAATAATCCCTCCCAATTTTCTTGTCACAAATAAAGATGAACTGTCTGCGGTCACTTCTGACCCTATTAAAAAAATTTTTAAAAAAAAAATCTTATCTGATGCCGTGAGAAGGAAAAGTTTAAGTGGTGTGGGACCAATGAATGGAAGAAGCTAGAAGGGATGGGAGAGTGGTAGGTGGTCTGCACGGGCAGCATTCAGGTTCACTTTGCGCTGCCATTGGTCTGCTCCCTCTATCTGAACTAATTCTTCCACATGACAGAGCCCCAACACCTTCCCCCCACCCCCCTCGTTCCAAAGTACGTGGGTCATGGATGTGCCCAAGGCGGCACGGGCTTCCCTTTGGCTTTATTCCTCACCTAAATCCTGGCACAACCAGAGTCAGAATCATGAAGTCGTTGTCTGAGGCTCCAACAGCTGTGTAAATGTGATCGCCCGCCACCTCCCAGCCTGGGAAAGGAGAGCAGAGAGTCAACGCCCCCGTGGTGTCGGGCGCAGGGCAGACCTGCACCCACATGATGCCCCACAAGAGAGGTAACGCTGTCCTCTGAGGCATCCAGGACCACTGCCAAACACAGGCCGTGTTATACCTGCCCCACTACTTTAGTGAAAGACTCTGAAGCTCTCAGAGCAAGGCCTCTGGGACAAGTGCTTGGCATTTGTCGTTCAGTTTCTGACTCTGAAACCGACATTTGGCAGAATATTTGCCCAGGAGGAGTGGAGTTCTCCAGGCGCTATGTGGCCTGCTTAGCTCATTTTTTCTCCAGACATCACCAGTGTAAAAACATGACATCGGAAGGGCCCCTGTGGGTGTGCAGGGAGCTGAGTGCGCGTGGTAAGGGGAGAGGCCCTTACCTGTCATGCCCTTGTACTCAAAGTTGATCCCACTGAGAACGGTTGTTTCCATGTTTGTGGGCAGCGTGTTCCACCATTTGTATTCGAATCCCACGACAGGCTCCGTCCCAGCGGGGCAGTGGCTACAATCTGGGGAGACCACAAGATCCATGCATTCAGCAAGAAGGCTGCAGCCACCCTGCCTGGAGCTGCTGTCACACAGACAAGTGGCAACAGTCACGGGCAGCCAGACAAGGCTGGTGCTGAGCACCGCTGCACAATTGTATCAAGCTGACCAAAAACATTCCGGCGATGAATTTAACAAACTGAAGCCGAAAACACTGACCCTTCCTCCCCATGTTCCAGCTGTCCTCCTTGCCTACCCAATTTTTCCTTTCAAAACTGAAACGGATCATCTAGTCTGATCCATGTAGTTCATCTTATCTGTCACCTTATGAGCAGTAAATGCATTCACATGAATAAGTACCCAAATCCCCCCTCACTGCTCTCTGCAGCAGGGACAATAGGTCCCCGTGTGTCAAGCTGTCCATCCCAGCTCCCCAGACCTTCTGTTGGCATCCCTGCCACATGCTGGGTACCTGCAGGCCTGAGTCACCGTTGCAGGTGAAATGAGGAGAAGAGCAGGCAGTTCTCCCGTGTGACTGTGACTCACAGACAGAGCCGCCCTGACTGCCCTTCTCCTGAATTTAGTCCTCAGGGGTGCCTGGCCTTCACTGCCTGCCGCAGCAGGACAGCTGACCGCCCTGACCGCCCACACAGCCCGCTCTGGTGGATGCTCTGGGGGTGGATGAGATGCAGGCAGCAGGCGGTAAAGGGGTTACCAGAGCCGTTGGAGTACGACCCGTAAGGGCAGGGCTCGCAGGTGCTGTTGCTGGTTTTGAAGAAGCCTGGGTTGCATGGCGGGCAGCGGGTCTTCGTGCCAGAGGCAGGCAGCTTCACTGCCCCCTCGAGATCCTCGCCACAGATTTTCGGGTGGGCCCACTTGTACATGAGCTGTGTCTGTAGAAATGGACCAAGAACGGCTCAGCCCCTGCGCAGCTTAGCACATCTTTAGGGAAATTGACCTGAGGATGGCGGGGAATCTGGGCTATAGTGAAAGCCTCGCCAGGGTGGGGATCTTTGTTTTGGTCATTGATGTGTCTCAAGTGCCTGGCCCGGTGTCCGGCACATGGTTGTGCTCAATAAATGCACCTTAAGTGCATGTTGACGGGTTGAAGAGGGATGTCCCTAAGGAGGACTTGTGTGATGAGGGCAGGGGCACCAGTTGTCTCCAGAGAAAGCTCTAATTCAGAGTGGAATCTTATTACTACCAAGGTCACAGAAACAGCAGCTGGTAAAATCCCAGAGCTCGAAAGGCGTGGAGTGGAGGTGGCCTACATAACCCCTGGGGAAAGAGGGGCTGGCTGAGGTGTCCCAGTTTGTCTTCTGGGTGTTTTCTTTGCTTTTTTTAATTCATTCTGCAGACATTTATAGAAAGCTAATACATCCGTATGCCAGCCAGACCTGGTGGCTCAGAAATGAATGGGAGAGACACGGCCCTTGCCGTCTAGGAGCCCATCATCAAGCAAGGGCAACAGTCACACACTCAGGAACAACGGCCCACATGGGGTACGGCGCTGTGCTCTGGGACATCCGGGTGAGAAGGACTACGTTGGTCAGAGGGTGCCAACTTCCAGTTACAAGACCATTAGGTTCCAGGGATGTAATGAGCACCATGGCGATTGCAGTTCATAATAATGTATTACATACTTGAGAGTTGCTGAGTGCGGACCTTAAATGTTCTCACCATAAAAAAGAAATGGTAATTATGTGATGTGATAGAGGTGTTAGCTAACACTGTGCTGGTAATCGTTTCGCAGTAACGTAAGTGTATCAAACCAGTACGCTGCACACCTTAAACTTGCACAGTGTGATATGGCAGTTACATCTCAGTAGTGCTGGGCGGGGGTGGGACAGGGAGGAACGAGGAGCAGCTGCCAGGTCGGGGACAAGAGAAGCAGCACACGACAGCTGGACAGCTGTGGAGGCACTTGGCCTGAGGGGAGGGGAGGGAGTGGGGCAGAAGGGAACAACCACGGCCAACTTCAGCCACCTAATGCGCCCAGAGAGGAGGAGAGGACCGTCCTTATGTAATCAGTGAGTCAACTGAGGCCAGGAAGATGACAGTTTTTACAAGGTCACACAGAACGCCAGGCACGACAGGACTGAGTCTGAGGTGCAGCTGATAAGCGATATAGCCGTTCTCTCTTGGCTGCTGGGGAAGGAGATGCTGCCCCAAACGTGAGGGCCGGGGTGGGGGTGGGGAATGAGAGGTGACTGTGAAAAGCGACCACCGTTAAGGACCAGCCTTTATCCTAATGCTCAATTAGCAGAAGAATTCAGCCAGCCAGCGAAGGTCGATGCACGCCAAGAGCCAAGCCTGTGCTCAGTGCCCGGTGCAGATTTCCTGACTCCTGGTTCTCCCCCCTGGAGCAGCCCGGCTTTAGAGATGCGGACAGTTCACCAGAGTGTCTGACCTAACGCAGACCCTCCCTTGTGTGCCCTTGAGCCCCGTCCCTGCGCACTGCCCTGGCACTCACCAGGCACAAGCCTGCCTCTTCCATGGTGACTTTGCCATATACCTGGACGGTGCCACCCGGAAAGTGTGATGGCTGCCCCCTCACCCCATTCAGGTCTCTGCTCAAATGTCACCTCCTCCGAGAAGTCATCCCTGCCCTCTCTAGCATAGCTTCTCTACCCTTTGTCTTTTTCTCTCTCCTGACCATTTTATTTCTTCTCCCTACCACTCATTACCATCTGACATGTTACACACCCACTTGTTATTTATCTGCTGTCTCTCTGCACTTGCTCCCCAACAAGAATTAGGCTCCTCGAGAGTAGACATTGCCTTGGTTTAGTTTATTGCTGTGTACCTGGTGCTGAGCACAGTGACTGACTGTTGAAGTGAACAAACCACCTCCTCAGAGAGGCCTTCCCTGGGGAGTCCTGGTCATCCCTCTGCCGGGGTCCCCGGGGGCCCTGCACATCCTGCTGCCGTGGTCAGGCCCATCTTTCTCCTGTCCCCACACTCCCCGAGGGCAGGGGCCTGCCTTAGAATCTCTGGTTTCCCCTCTGAAACTCTGTGCCCAGTGCCTGGCACAGGGGTTCACCCTCGAAACATGCAGACTACAAAGGAAGGCCTTTCTGAGGCAGAAGCCCCGTGGAGAAGAGGGAACCGACAGGGAGTGAGCCAGGAAGAGGGACAAGTGTGATGAGTTCCGTGAGGAAATAAGTGTGCATGGACAGGCAGCCATTGTCCAGAGGGGCTAAGTGAATAGAAGAAACTGGAAGAAGGTGAAACAGCTTTTTGAAACAGACCCTATGAAACCGCGGGGGCACAAAATGTGGCAAAAACAGTTCTGGCCTGAAAATGAGTGAGGCCATCTGGTTTTGCCCCTGTGGGCCCTGGAGTCACTCTGTAGGTCCCTGGGGTTTTCTCTGGTGCCAGCTTCAGTGACCACTGAAACCCCAGGTGTGGTAAAGCCCAGGGAACGGGCAAAGGGCCTCGAGACCATGCTACCTACCTCTCCGTTGGCATCGCAGGCCGTGTGCGTGTAGAAGTAGTCTTTGTCTGTGCAGGCCGGGCGTACTTTGCAGGAGGAGGATCCTTTCTCTAAATTAGCAAGGACAAATATTTGAAGTTACATAGGGAAGTGGAGCTCCTGACCACTTGCTCATGACCCTGGGGACCCCAGGCCCTGGGGTATGGCACACACGGATACTGCAGAGCGCGGAAAGTCCCGCACAGCGACCCTTCCTTTGGCCTCAGTGGCAGAATTTACAGTCCCTAAAGCCCCGCTCGGTTAGCTCTCTGCATGCCTCCCTGGTGCTGCTGAGAAACCAGTGGGCCGCACTGGCGGCCAGGGTGTGGAGAAGTGCACTGACCAGAGGACCGGCTGTGAGGGTGGGTAGCTAGAAAAAGCATCCCACAGGTTAACCACGGCCAGCCCGAGTTCCCTGAAACCTGCCGTCTTCCAGGTGCCTCAGAATTGCGGCTGCATGTGGTTCCTACTGCTGAGGGGCTGAAGTGAAACAGGAAAGCTCAGGACAGTGTCTTCATGCTGCTGTTCTTCTCTGAATCCTTTCTCTGAATTTTCTCTTACTATTTTCCGTCCACTACCCTCACCGCCCCGAAGCATCCCAGCATTCACTCTGCACCTAATGAAAAATGGTTTTATTTGTTCTGCTCTCTGTATGCTCCTCGTGTCTGTGTTAGTTCTGCTTTAACCCTAAAAACACCTGGAGAGCAAGAATTATTTCAGTGCATCCCTCTTTAAAGCAGTGGATTCCACCTTTTTAAAATTATGCACCTCTTTGAGAATTTGAAAAAAAGACCTGGTTTCTCTATCCAGAAAAATATACACAACTCATGCATTAAGCTTCCAAGAAATTTACTTTCCGCAGAATAAAAATCACCACTTTATAGAATGCCAGTACAACGCTAAGTACTACTGCTGCCAGCACGACTTCCAGTATGACTACAGTGTCACCTGCAGGTGAGCATTTGCTGACTGGAGACTGCCTCACCCTCTGTTACCTGACAGGCAGAATGGTAGAGTGGAAGGAGATATTCAGTCAGATTTGGGTCTGGATCCTGCTGTATCATTTAGTAGCTGTGTCACTTTAGGCAAGTTACTTGACCTCTCTGAGCCTGAGTGCCCTCGTTTGTAGAGCAGGAATAATAATGTCTCCTCGGGTGGAGCCAGCACCCCTGGCTCATTATAAGTAGGGACTCGCTACATGCTGGTAACTCTCATTGCCTGGGTTTGTAGGAATTACTTTTATTTGGTAACCGTCATGGTATTTTTAATAAGGATAGAAAATCTCTCTCTCCCTTCCAGTTAAGGGCTTATTTCTCAACTGATCTCTTTTTCCGGAGGCACCAAGTGAGTTCCTAGGTCAGATAATTTTCCAGTTACCGTCATGTTGGCCTACACTGGGGCGTCCCCACAGCCACACCTCTCCACACCTCTTCTGTCCCCATCACATTAGCTTGGGCAAGAGGGAACTACCGGCTCAGAAACAGCTGCGGCCCGCTCAGCTCATGCACGTGGTTAACAGCAGAAGGCCTAATTCAGCAAGTGGAATCAGGGACTCCTGCCTTTGCACGACTTGGTCAGGAGAAACCTGGGGGGAAGAGGCTGAAAACACACCAATTCCCAGGACCTTACTTACTGGGTCTAGCAAATTGCAAGTTGCCTCTTAGAATATGCATTCCACACAGAGGCCTTTCTCTGCTTGTCAAATATTTGCTCAACCTGATATGCCAGCTCCAGGTTTCAGCAAAAATGGTCCAGCTGTTTACACACTGATGACTGCTAAGGCGATGTTAATAAATGATTAACCTAAATGTGGAGAGAGACCTCACTTGCCTGGGTCAGGTTTCACCACAGTGTTTAAGTTGGGTACTAGTCAAGTTTAAAAGATTGGCCTAGATGTTTGAGAAAATGAAAAGGGATTGCTGTAGGATTGGCTCTGGCCAAAGCTGTAAGAATACAAAGTTAATCTCAGGGACTTCAGCTCCTCTTTCTGCACCTTCCTCCTCCTTACAGTGTCTTCCTCCTGCCTTCAGGAGCACAGCGTTCTCATTCTGATCCATTTTATCATAAGAAAACATTTACCTTGAGGATGTGAGTACCTAATAAACACTTGGCCAGGCCCTGGGCAAACCCACGAACCTCCCTGAGCTGCGCTTCACTCACTTGTAAATGGGGAAGTCACTCTGGTCCTGTGCTATGAGTGGTAAGCGGGGTAATATTTTGTAAATTGTAAAGTACTCTATGAGTGACATATTATTATTATCTATGCCAATAGTATTTTTATATAGCAGAGGACTGCTGGGACGGGCCCTGATGTAAATGAATTAGTGAAGTTACAGCTACATGCCGGGCACTGTCCTAAGTCCTTTATCTATATTGTTTTCTCCATATAATAACACTGTGAGGTAGATACGGTTATTGTCATCCCATTTGATAGATGATAAAATGGAGGCACAGACAAATAACTTGCCCAAGGTGGCGCAGCTGGCAAATGATTGAGCAGGGACTTGAACCGCAGTAATTAAGCTCTGGGACTCGTCTTCTTAAGCCCCATGCTATTCTCTTAGGAAATTAATCCCTAATATTAAATGTAACACAAAGGCATGAATCTTAATGATCAAATTTTAGGTATCACTCAGAAGATGCTTTCAGTCAAGCCCTTGTCCTTGACACCCCCACGTCCAATGGCTCTGCCTTAGCCTAGGTCCTGGGTACCAGCAACGGTGCCTGTCGCAAAAGCTCCCAACTGGGACCTTTGTCTCCAGCCAGCCCTTGTTCTCCTCATCCGTTTTCCAAAGGGCAGCCAGAGTGGTCTTTCAAAAGCCCAGGCCAGATCATGTCACTCCCCAGCTTAAAATTCCTTAATGGCCCCCACTGCTGAAAGGATCAAATCTCAGTTTTTGAGCAATAGCACAGAGGACTGAACTGTAGTCTGTTCCCTGCCCACCTCTCAGCCTTGGATGTGACTTTTCCCTGAGTGAGCTGCAGCCATGCCAGTTGCTCGGAGTCCCCTGAGCTTTCTGGCTTCAGCTCACACTTCTTCCGGAGCACCCTGCCCTCGTTTCAAGACTCAGCTCATCTGGCAGGGCCACAGCTGGTGAAGCCTTTCCTCCCTCCCCAGAGAGGAATGGCCACTTCCCTCCTTTGCCTCCACTGCACTCTACCCTCAGCGCTCCTGTCCCGGGGCCTCCTGCACCCTGACGTGACCACACTTAGATGTTTCTCCAACCAAGTTTCTCCTTTTCAGCATGAGCCGAAAGTTAGGTACCAGCTCTAACCCTAGCAGCAAGCTCGAGCCCTGGCACCTAGCAGGCACCCAGGACTTCGTTGCAAATGGGTGACTAAATGGTCACAGGGCCATGTGTCACTTCCTTCATGCACTTTCCATCATAAGCTTTCATCAGACGCTCTCTGCATTTTCTCAGCTTCCCATTGACCCTGTGTTCTTGACGAGTCGAGTCCCAGAGAAATGTAACTCCCTTTGTGCCCCTAGCGGGGGAGGTGGTTAGCAAGCTCCCACCACTCCCCAGCCCAAGGGATGGGTTGGGAAATTGGGGGCAGAAGGAGAATGGGCTCCAAGGACTCAGACTCCCAACCTAACACTTTCATAACAGCTCTCTGGTTAAAAATCAGTTTACACAGAGTCAACTAAAATACAGAACCACCTTGCCATTCAAACCCTTGCACAACTGCTGGGCTGGGAAAGGCAGCTGGAGGCTTCGACTAACAAAGGCCACCATTGATGGAGCGGGGAAGAGGAATAAGAAATTCAAGTAGACGAACAGGAATTTAGACTTACAGATAAAAACTTCCCCCAGGATCTAAACATCCCTATTCTTACTGAAATCTATACTCCTTTGGCAAGATCTGTGTAGATACACGGGATTTTTGTTTTAGGAATAGTGTAAAAATAAGCAGTTCACAAGGTCAACGGTGGGTCTTGGCTGAGCAAACACATTCTGTGCACCTGTGCGAGAGGGCCTTGAGCTGGGTTTGTGTATGTTTCTGTGTGAGAAAGAAAAAATGAAATAGTTACGAGTGTTTGCAGGCGGAGAGCAGGGACTCTTTCTCCCTACTCTATAGTTTTTTCAGAACCTGTCTTGGAGATTGGCCCCCTTGCCAGGCACTGGACTGCCTGAGCCCAGGGCCGCCTGGGAGCACTGCCCATCCTACGCCAGAGCCCTGCTGTCCCTGGGGTCCCCTCAAGCGACTAAGTCCTGTTTCTTAAGTTGGGATGCATTGGGAACCTATCTGGAGCCGGTAGACATGGGCTGCTTCCCTTAGAAGAGTGGTTTTCAAACTGTGTTCCAAGGAGCCCTGGACTTGCTAAAAAGCCCCGCTTTGAAGCCAGTGGATGCTCAGGCTGACGAAAGGTTGTAACTGCCATCTTTAGCCCTTGTTATCAAAACGTTTTGTTCATTAAGAGCCTCATGGCTCTTCTAAATTAACTTGGATAATATGTATACATTTTATCTACTATATCTTTTATAATTATAATTTTACAATATATAAGGTTTCATTAAAAAAAATTTATAGCTTAAAAAAGAAAAAGATTGCAGCCCCTTTCCCTGGCTCCCTGAGTCCTCTGACACTGAATCACTTTTCCCTTCGGCCATGCGCTTTTTTCAGTCTAACACATGGTATAAGTGTTTATATATTTATTTTTTTACTATTAGTTATTTTTTTATTGTCTGTCTTACCCCTCCAGAACGTAAATTCCATGAAGACAGGGTGCTTTGTCTATTTTGTTCACTGTTATATTCCAAGCACCTGGAAGAGCACCTGGCAAATAGTGGAGGCTCAGTAAATACCTCTCAAATCACTTCACTTTTATTTCCAGAGCGCTTGGTGGAATGTGGATTGGCAAGGCTCTTCCAGGATCCAGAAAGCAATGGCTTAAGAATTATCAGTCCGGCCCTGGCTGGTGTGGCTTAGGTGGTTGGAGCATTGTCCCATAAACCAAAAGGTCGCCGATTCAGTTCTTGGTCAGTCCTGGCCAGGGCACATGCCTAGCTTGTGGGTTCTGTCCCTGATTAGGGTGCATGCAAGGATCACCCAATCTATATTTCTCTCACGTGATGTTTCTCCTCCTCTCCCTCTCTCTCCCTTCTCCTCTCTCTACAGTTAATGAGCATGTCCTCTGGTAAGGATTAAAAAACAAAAGAATGACTGGTCCAGAGCTTGACCAGAGGATGCTTCTACTTCCTTTTGCTCCCTGTGTTTGTTGGTATCCCCCACCGAACCCTTTCTGCCCTCAGGAACATCACCTGAGTATTTGTCAGGGTCACACTGGTGACAAGAAGTTTCTCCCTTGTTTGAATAAGAGTTTTCTGGACAAAGTTCGCAGAAAGAGGAGCCCTGCTTGTCTGCGTACGTGCCGGGTTTGCAGGGGAAGCATTCGGAAGTATAGGCCACGCCTAGGAAGGAAGAACACAGAAAAGCAAAAGTTGAGCCTAGAGACTGAGCCCCCTGGGGACTGACTCCCCACGCTCCCCCTGAAAAGTCACAGGCCAGAAATTCAGCAACAGACCCCAGCTGCAGCCCCACCCTCCATACCTGTTATGGCGATGTTTCTCACCAGCACAGGCTTGGAGACTTTGGACCACACTGAGAAGGCTGTGGTTCTCCAATAGAGGACATTGTTGCCTCGATTAAGCTGGACCTAAAAACCACGGACAGGAAGAGTTAGCCCAGCGTCAGAGGCGGGTACTCCTACTGCACTGGGTTAGCCTCTCGTTGGGACCCCTCCTCCTCCGGTCTGTGTGGCAGTGCCTATCCTGATCCTCCACCTCACTCCCTCAGCTTTGCCTTCCTCCCGTCTGGGCCTAGCTCCTCTGTCCCTCTGGGCCTCCTCCACACCCATCTCCCACCCTTTCCTGCTTCTCCTTCAATCACATACACGATGAGCATGAGGGGACCTGGAGGTACTGACAACAGGGTGACTGGAATTCCCTCACTCTCCTCTGGTTCTATTTACCCATCCCCCATCCCCAGAAGACCTGGCCCTTAAACCTGGAAAGCTGCTGACCCTTGGGATAAAGCCATTGGAGCAACAAGTCAGCCCACACCCATATTCTGTCAGCTCAATAGGAGAGAAACTATAGCATCCTCACCATGTCAGACCCCTGTCCTCTAGGGAGAGAAGGGTGGAAGCCCAGACTGGGAGGAAGCCCTCCCTGGAGGGAAGGCCCTTGGTCCCTTCTCCGGGAGTTCTAGGGCAGGCTGGCATCTCTAGGCAAGGCGGCGGGAAGGCTGGTATGGTACTCACACTGTGGAATTCCCACCCTTTCTCTGTGGTTCTCAGCCACCTGGAGTCATCTGCACTGGGCTGGCACTGGTCATTCTGGACCTGAGGCAGAAGGAGTTTGGGATCAGAGTCCCAGCCTTCTGAGGAAATGGGTTCCTTCTCCCATGCAGCAGCAGCCTTCCGGAGGCCCCTTCTTATGGGAGAAGAGTTGCCCATTTCCTTTAGGAACCAGAGCTCAGAATATATGAGCCTTGAAGTAGGGCAGGAGCTTGTCATACACACAAAACATCCGCACATTGACACCGAAGAAATAGCTTGTAACTCAGAGAGGCCATTACATGCCGCGTTCGTGTCTGAGGAGGGCAAAACCCCCAAGGACCTCCTGGACTCGACTCTTCCCCCTCAGAGTCCCTTGCCCCTTGAAGCCTCAGCACATTTTGCCCATGGTTCTCTCCAGAGAGAAAAGAGCTGTGGAAATTTCCTGAGCATGACTGCGCTGGTGATTCCTGTGAAGGAATCTGAGCCACGGAGAGTCTTTACCTCCCCCCCTCCCCCTTGGCCAGGGGCTTACATAAAACTCGAAGATGATGCTGGAGTCTGGATAGTAGTATTCGAAGCTGACAGTGCCCGACTGCTTCAGGTTGACGGCGTACATCAGTGTGGCCGTGCACTCGTCCGTGTTGGAGGCAATGTAGTCGCCCAGGGGAACCCACTTGGACCTGTGGGTTGGAACGGGGGCCAAGCTCACCATGGGGGCACAGCCCATCAGGCTTTGTGTGACCATCTAGGTCTCTGGGGGAATTCTAGATTTGTGATTCACAAGCGGAAGCTTAGACCTGAAAATGCTCAGTGAAGAATGACCTCTAGACCAAGGAACCAACAAGAAGTGCCCCCACATTATACCCCCAGCAAGTCCCTGTTTTGCTTGAAACCAGCTCAGGTCTCCAATTATTTTTTTAAGGGTTTTATTTATTTATTTTTAGAGAAAGGGGAAGGGAGGGAGAAAGAAAGGGAGAGAAACATCAATGTGTGGTTGCCTCTCACATGTCCCCTACTGGGGACTTGGCCCACAACCCGGGCAGGTACCCTGACAGGGAATCGAACCAGTAACCCTTTGGTTTGCAGGTACTCAATCCATTGAGCCATACAGGCCAGGGCTCCAATTATTAATAATGTCCCATTAAGGGGACCTCAGATTAGTCCACTGGTTTCCCCTTTGTCAGAATAACATGGTACTTCTAGCTCTTCAATGATTAGTATTATTCTCGAATGGAAACACATCCAAAATTCCTATGCTGAGCTCACCCGAGACACGCCAGTTAACGTAATGGCACTGACTTCTTCTGTCAAAAGAGACAACACCTAATGCGGATGTGCGCCACAGCATCAGCTATAAATAACTCCTGAAGTTGGATGAATAATTAAAAGGGCGTCATAAGTGGGTTACATTTGCAAAGTGCATCGCACTTCTGGTGCTCGTCAGAGCTGTCCCTGATGAGGGTCATTTCACGTTCAATTAGAGCAACATGGTGGCATTGATTTCCAGTCCCCGGCACTGCTCCAGATTCTTCACACATGCCGTCTCATTTCATCCTTACCACAACCGAGAAGAAGAGTACTGTTTTTTAGGATGAGGAAGCTGAGGCACAGACGCAATTAGAAAACTGGCTCACGGTCCGTTAGTTGTCCTCTGCCTGTACCTGCTTTGTTTTACCATGGCCCTGGGGAGGGAGAGGCGCGTCGTCTAAGAGGAATTCTCACGTGGCGGCCACGCAGACACCCTGCCTGGCTCACGCCGTGTAGCACTGTTTCAGAAGTTCACGTTAGAAAGAAGAAACTGCACAGGAAAGCTGAAGAGGCTTCTGATGTTTGAAGCCCTTTTTAATGTTTACATCTGTCTCTCTCTCATTCTTGTTTCACCTTCCCACTACTTGGGCTGTCTTTTCTTCTCCGCTGACATACCGCATCCTTTCTGTATTATTCCTTCTTCACTCCTGTTCCCTCTTATCCCGGTCTCAGATCTAAAGACTGTTTCCAGCACCTTGGTCCTGGGACATTTATCTGGGAACTAAGGAGGAGCCCCCGAAGGCTCAGGATTCCTTCATGGAAACTCATTGGATTGGCCTATTTTGTTCCCAGTTATTTATTTCTTGTCGACTTTGTGCCAGATGTTAGATGCTGGACATACAACAAAAAAACCGAGACAGCCCTGCCCCCTCCTTCTTGGAGCTTGCATTCTATTTATAGTTGAGGAAACAGAAACTTAACTAATCACAATTAATCACCTAGTAATAATTGTGGTAAGTGCCACAAGGAGAAACACGAGATGACGCAAGTGTGTAACGGGAGTCTGTGGGGCGGAGGATGGCTTCTTTGAGGAAGTGGCGTTTAGGCAGAGGCCCGAGGGTGAAGCAGGAGCCAGCTGGGAGAAGAGCGGGAGAAGAGAGTTCAAAGGCCCCGAGGAAGGACGGAGCGAGGCGGCCAGCATGGCTGGAACCTAATCGGCAAGAGGGGAGGTATTGGGAGAGGCTGGAGAAATAGGCAGAGGCCAGACAGGGCCTGCCAGCCATGGCAAGGTGCTGGCTTTTGTTCGAAGAGCGATAGGAATCCTTAAAATCCAGAATTTTCAGCAGGAAACTGCCGTGATTGGGTATGTGTTTTAAGAAGATCAGTCTGGCACTGGCCGTTGTGGCTCAGTTTGTTGGACATCATCCTGCAAAGGAAAAGGTCACCAGTTCGAGTCCCAGTCAGGGCACAGGCCCAGGTTGCAGGCTCCGTCCCTGGTTGGGGCGCATATGAGAGGCAACCAATCGATGTTTCTCTCTCACATCGATGTTTCCCTCCATCTCTTTCACCCTCCCTTCCCCTGTCTCTAAAAATAAATAAATAAAATCTTTAAAAAATAAAAATAAAAAATCAGTCTGCCTGCTGAATGGACAGTGGCCTGCTGGGAGTGGAAGGAGGGACTAGCTGGGAGGTGTTAGAGGCAGAACAGTCAGGTGACGTTGGCTGGGCTTAGGCTGGAGTCAGTGGGCATGGATTCAGGTAAACACCAGACGCTTGGTGTCTTGGCACCAGCTCAGCTACTGCCTTTCTGTGGGGTGGTGAGGAAATCACAAAACCTCTCTGGATGGCTGTCTCCCCTTGGTTTCTACATAAACATCCTTCCCCCGCTCCCAGGGATGTCACGGATGCTTGGAGAGGCAGGCCCTTCGGGATCTGTGTCATGGAAACAGGAGTTGCTTTCTTAACCAGCCCACATCCTGCCTTACTGAGAGGTAACGATGTCTGGACTTCCAGTGCAGTCCCCAGAAGGAGAGAGAAACCCTTGCTTCGCTTGGGGAGAAACTGGCAGAGTGAGCGAGGCCTGCCCCTCAGTCAGGTCAATCGTGTCCTCTCTTGGGACCCAGATGGGGGTGGTTGCCTTACCCTGCACATTCTGGTGTAAACCCTCTCTAGCGTCATCTCCGTTGCCAATGTTGTCTTGCCAATGATTCTGACACATAGTTTGAACTCTAAAATAGCATTAAACTTGGACTATGAAATGCCTGCTCCCTGGCTCTGACAATGGTATTTCTAGATTAAAGTATGAGAATGGGAGACATTGCTCCCAGTTTGAGAAGTCCAAGTGGAATACAATTATTAATTCCTTTTTATCCTTTTGATTGCTTCGGCCATAAGGACATTTTTACGAATGTACATTTCTCCCATGTTTTTTGTCAGTATTTAACAAAGAGCAGTGGATGATTGTCTTTTACACCTGTGCACCCCCCTCTTTTCTCCTTTGAGACCAGCATTGCCTTGCACATACGGAATTATTTGAAGGTAGCAGCTTGGGGGCAGCAGAAAGGTTGGGACCGCGTGTGAATTGCATTCTCTCAAATTGCAGGCTGGGTAACGAAGGATGAGTCCCTTAACCTCACTTGCTGAGCCTCCACTTCCTCATCTGTGTAATGGAAACAATCATACCTCTTTCACACGGTTCTCTCTCACGAGGATAATAGAAAATAATATAGGTAAAGCACCCAGAATAGTGCCGAACAGCAGAAGGCACATCATTTAATTTCCACCCCTGGAAAGATGTATCCAAAATTTTTGACAAGGAGAGTTCACCAGTTCTCCAAGCACCCTGGGCTGAGCTTCTCAATTACTGGAAAGATCTCCTTTGGAACTGGAAAACTTGCTGGTCACCGTGGTCTCAAAGGATACAAAAGATCTCAGCCACCACTGAGGAAAGCTCGAGTCCCGCTCTGTCCACAGCAAACCTATAAACTCGGGTTTGGCAGACCAGTTGTAGAAGGCAGCACCAAAGCTAGGAAGATTCCCAGTGCTTCACACACTGTGCTGCGATCAAGATGAGGATGTTTATTGGCTGATCCAGAACTCCACATTGGAACTCCAACTGGATTTTGTTTTAAATAGACCAGGTCATTTGACCCTTGGCCACCTTATTTACCTCTCTCTATTTCCCATGCTTTGTTTGTTTTTCTTTTAATTTATTTTTATTTTATTTGTTTGTTTTTAGAAGGAGGGGAAGGAAAAAAGAAAGGGGGGGAAACATCAATGTGAGAGAGAAACACTGATCAGTTGCCTCTTGTACATGCCCCAGCCGGGACCGAACCTGCTGCCCAGGCATGTGCCCTGACTGGGAATTGAACCAATGACCTTTTGCTTTGTGGGATGATGACCAACCCACTGAGCCACACTGGTCAGGGCTATTTACCCATGTTTTTCACCTGTCACAGTGCCTGTCCATCACTAGTAAGCTTAGGGCAGTGAATGGGCTGAGGTGGATGGATATCCCATCCAGCAGTGCTGTGGGGACCTGCTCCAGCCCTCACCCTGGCAGCCTGGCTCCCTCTCTCCGCCTCCCAGGCCAGTCTGCAGAGCAGGGGAGGGTTGCTCCCTGCAGCCCCCTCCCTTGCACAGCAAGGAGGGAGCAGCAGGGTAGGAGAGGACGGGGACAGGGGTGACTCACAAAGTGCAGTTCTCGGTGGTCTCGCTGGTGCTGTCATCGATCTCCATGTTGGCTGAGAGGCTGGCGAAGCCATGGGGCAGCTCATCCCACTCGTCGAATCGGATGCCCGTGCCCAGGGAGTAGCGGCCCGCGGCGCAGGGCTTACACGACTGGTCCTTCATGTCCAGAAACTCCCCGGCTTTGCAGGAAAAGGCTGGAACACAGACCAAGGACCAAGGTGGGGTGGTGAGGCAGCTGCTGCCCCAGGAGAAGTGGGCAGGTTGTGGGCATCCTGAAGGGAATAGCAGAGGATGGAGATCTAGGTGGGCAGCCCACTAAGATTTAGGACCATGCTTGTCTTGTCCGATTCCATTACCGTGAAATGTGCAGGGAGGCAACTTCACAGAGACAGACAGTAAGTTTGGAAGGGCCAGGGACTTGGTGGCGGGGGGCATGGGGAGAGATTGCTGATGGATTTGGTGTTTCTTTTTGGGATGAGGACAATGTTCTGAGGTCAGATAGTGGTGATGGTTAGGCAACTCTGGATATTCTAAAAACGAGTGAATTTTACACCTTAAAGGGGTGAATTTTATGACATGTAAATTATATCACAATGAAACTGTTATTTAGAAAAGAAAAAGATTTGGGGCTGTGGAAGCCCTGCCTTGCTGAGGGACTTGGGCATGTCCCTGTCACTGTTGTTTCCCAAGGGAGTAGTAGTCTTGCCCATTTTGAGACCACTCCAGGGAAGAGGATACTGTGGTCTCTCGTGCCAACCTCTCTGAAAGGCGCCTGGCCCTTCAGCCTTGAATTTCCTCCCTGAGTCTCCGGCCTCTGTCTCCTCTCTTGTTCCACTGCCACCATGCTGGCTGGGATTCTCATTACCTGTTAGCTCAACTTCTGCAGTGTCCTCCTAACCAGTTCCCTGTTTCTTGTTTCTGCTCATTTTGTGGTCAGAAGTATCATTCTAAAACATTGACAGGTACTATTACTCTTGTTATTTTAAAATAATCAGGTACTCCCCTTCGGTTATTGAGTTAAGCTCTCAGCCTGGCGTTATCTTCCACACTCTTCCCCAACCTGACTTTCCAGCTTATCTCCCACTATAGGGCTTTTTCCATCCCAGCCCCATCCATCACCCTGCTTGTGTTGCCTGCATCGCAGATCACGTGTTCTTCTATCTCCAGACTTTTGCTCAAGTGCTTCCGATCGCTAATAAGTACCCATAGCTCCCATTCTTTTTCACCTCATATTAACACATCATATTGATGGGAGCTTCCCGCTGGGCCCTGAGCTCCTCCAGGGACGGTGGCTCAGGGGCTGACACAGACATAGCAGGAGCTCCAGAAAGGTTTTGCTGAAAAATGAATGGAGATATGCACATAGGAGGAGCTCGATAAAGTTGGCCTAGTTACCTGAAGATGGCTCATCTGTTTCCATTAGTCACACCTCAGTTCTGCTCAGATCTTAGCTATATTCATTCATTAATTTAACAAGTATTTATTTGCTTGCTTGCTGAACTGGGCGCTAGGCTAAGTTTATTTTAGAATTTAAATGCCCTCAGTCTCCTTTCCAGATCTTCAAGTGTTCCTTGATTCTAGTCCCAATTTTTATTGTCGCACCCTTTGCACATCCAAAAACCACAGTGCAGGGGAATGAGCTGCCAGCCGTAGAGGAGTCCTGACTCTGGATTCACAGAGGTAGGGACAGGAGCTGCAGGCAGCTCCACCGTCGGCAAGGCTCCTGTCCCCCGAAGTGATGCCCATTGCATTTTAAAGGTCTGTCTCTGCAGAAATTCATTTTCTCTGGCTCCCTTTTCAAGAATGAAAGCAAACCACAATCTTTCCTAATGCCCGGTTGTGGCTGGTGAGTGTAGATTGGAGAGGTGCACAGGCATAAAAAGCTGGAATTACTCATACACCATACCCTAATGGGATTTAAATTAAAAAAAAGAAAATGAAAATTCAGATACCCGGTTTGCATCTGTGAAATAACATTTCTGCACCAAATCTCAAAAGAGTTGGGGATGGAGACTAACTGGGGGAAAGATCTGATTCCTTAAGTTAGCTGCACTGCCAGGAAGGGTCTAGCTTGCATGGCAAGAGGCTTGGGGCAGAGGCCAAAGCTGCGTGACAGGGTGGTCCTGGAGCGGGGTGGCTGCTTACAGCACTCGGTGCCCTTGACAGGGTCGGGGAGGCTGGTGCAGAGGCCTGGAGTGTGCGGCACGGCGACCCTCCACCTGGAACCCGTGCTGTCACATGCGGTGTACTCGTAGTGGTACTCAGACTGCAGGGGGAGAGAACAGGGAGCAACGTGCACATTAGCGGTGATCAGACAGTAACAGTTTCTCAACCACTTTCTGTCCAGCACCATGGCTACTGATACTCATCAACACAGTAATGGGCCCTGGGACCCTGGTGGGGAGCAAGGCATCATGGGAGCTCTCATTATTTGGACCATTCCTCTCTACCCAGCCATGGTCTAGTCCTTAGAAATCCCTTCTTTGTCTTTTCTTTCCTTTCCTTTTCTTTCTTTCTTTCTTTTTTTTTTTTTTTGGCATGACTCTTTTTGCTGTTATGAATAAGTAATGTCCTGATTTACCAAGGATTGTGGGAAGGTAACTAAAGAACAAGCTAGAAACAGGTGGAGTTTTCCTTATCCCAAACTGTATTTATGAGCAAGGACTAGTCCATGAAAAATTTCCAAAAGACGGCCACAGAAGCCGTGTTTCTTTCCCCCTGGATTTTTTATGCTCCCTTCCACCCAGAAAGGCTGTGTTCCTCCCTCCCATTTTAAGAAAATGTCATATTTAGCCCACGCAGGTGGTGTGCTGTCATCATGTGGGTCCACCATGCCTGACCTCTGTGTGCAGTGGGAAAGCTCACAGTTCAGTTGCCTTACCTACACTGACAATAAGCTAAATAACAACAATAAAACAACAAAATCAACCACTAAATAGAACAACAAAAACAATAAAAAGCAATTCTTGGGAAAAAGAAAACAGAATGGATGTGCCAACTGCCCCTAAACATTTATCTTTTTAAATCTTGTAATAAACAATAGAGCACATAACTCATTTGACCTTGGCTCTGACAAGCATTTTACAGTTGGCACTAAAACTATATTCAAGCGCAGAACTGCTTTGTATTATCACATCCATAAAAAATGTATTTAATGTCCCTGTTCAACCCATATTAAAGCATTATTGCATAACTGAATAAATGCAAGGAGCTGAGCCTAAAAATGAGACCGTTAATGTCAAGATGCTTCAGAACCAAAAGGAGAAAGCTTTACCTTTGGAATTGGTGAACATATTGCATTTCCTCTATTCTAAGATGATTATTTCTTTCACATTTTAACATCTGTGAAATCAAGATGTTTGGCTTATAACTGCCACGGTGAGGAATCACTGTGTCATATTTTAACTGATAGAGCCTTTTCATCATTTTTGGTACATAAAAAATGGTGTGCTCAGAAGCAATGGCATCTCAGACTTGTGGAAATGTGACAGACATGCTTCTTGATCTGTAGTTTCAGATACTTAGGTTGATAAGAGAACAATTGTAGAGCTTCATTTTTATTTTCCTTTTATTATAAATTTTACCAAATATATATTGTATGCCCCCCACTTATAGGTACCAGATGTTGTGTCCAGTGTGGCTCAGGACAGCCGTGCAAAATCTCAGCTCTTTCATCCAGAGGGAAAAGATGCAGAGGACAAGGGGACAGTCTGGGGAACTAACCGTGAGCCTAACTTTGATGAGAATCTTCGGCTTTCATTTAGATGTCAGTGTCCCCTAGGAAAGAAAGAACACCAGGGTGGGGATTCTCTGTGGCTTTGGCTAACATCTCTTGGGGTCTATTTTTACCCATAATTCCAGCCTTCTTCTTGTCTCAGAGGACTCTGAGATAAATAGGGCAATTCCAGATGCATCAGTGCCAGGTCTAAAAGTGATGCATCAGTGCCAGGTCCCAAAGGGTTTTGCTGCAAGAATGAAGGATAACATCCACAGTATGTAAATGAAGTGAGAGCTACGTGAAGCAGGCAGAGAGGATTGGTTGTGCTGCCTGTGAACATAATTGTGCTGGGCATTTGCACAGTGCTCTCACAGTTCCCAGACACCGTCTCATTTGCTCTTCCGTCTTCCCGCAAGACAAGCAGGGCAGGGCTGTTCCCTTGATTGCACAGACGCGGACACACTCTCCATGGGGTGAAATGTCTTGTCCAAGGTCACACGGCTGGCAAATCACTGAGGGAGGGCCAGACCTTCCCACCAGGAATCCTCCACCTTCATACCTCAAATCAAACAAACTCACTCTGGGCCAAGTTTAACAGCCAAATCTAAAAATTAAATGAGACAGTGTTGGTTGGCCACCAGCAGCCAGGCTCACCTCTGAGGCCTGGTGTTAAAATATCTCATCTGTTTGAGCAGATAGTTTCCGTTCACTCTGATTGCATTTGGTCTTTTGGAAATACATGGGCCAAGTCCATTTCTTTTCATGGTCTTTCATGGGACCCACTCGGAGGGAAGGTTTCCTGGGAAAATGGTGGTTCCAAGCCTTAAATAATTTCAACTTGCGTTAATTTACTTCCTGTCTCTTGGGGATAGTCGCACCATCCCAGGCGGCTGGCTCTACTGCAGCTGTTTCAGAGATGTACGCTTCGTGATCTCACCGTTCGGGACATAGGCTGAGACAGATGGTTAAATCAGAGACATAACTGGCAGAGGTCCTCAGTTGTATTCTGTGAACAAACCAGTTCCCTGACAGTACCTCAGTTTACCCAGTGGTCTGTCTTTATGAGTGTAGAGTCTGCATAATGCGCAGATTCACAAAGGAGACACAAATGTATTCAGTGCGGACGTGCGGCACACCCTTCCGGGCTGCCCCCTGCACTGTGAAGTGACACACGTCCAAATCACAGTTTCAAATGGGCACAGTAGACAGTGGCTGCTGCCTGTTCATCAGGAAAGGAAGGGGAGGGTTTGACCTGCCCTCCCCTCAATCCCCCAGCCACACACAATGCTCCCAGGGAGCATGAGAAAGAAGAGGGAAGCGCCCCGGAGTTGGAATCTGCCTTGCCAAACACCGAGCTGTCTGTAGGTAACACACATCTTTTGGCCCCAGGGGAAGAAGGCTTTACTCAGGCCCTCATGTTCTCAGGCCTTGCTGTCTAGGAATTGAGTGGCCCGCCGAAATGGTGAAATAATGGCCAGGTCAGGATGGCACCCGGATGGAAATGTGTCTTTCAAAATAACATGTCTTAGTTTTTCAAATGATTCTCAAAGCAATAGATTAGCAACTGGTGGCAGTCTATGGATTGGGTACTAGGGAGGCATTTGGTTGTTGCTCACTGTGGAAAACCTGTGAAGTGCGAGCTGATGAGCCGGTGGCAATGGGATGCGTGCTAGGTGGTGTGCCCTTCCTGGGTGTGCCCTGTTCCCTTGTGCAATAGGTCAGTTGGGAGCATAAATGAGATGACACAGGTTAAGCACAGTAGGTTTTTTAATCTTCAAAACAACCTAACGAAGTAGGTTCTGTTATTGTACCACTTTATAGACTGAAAAGCTGAGGTATTGGGAGGTGAAGTCATTTGCTCAAGGCCACGCAGCCAGAGATTGCCAGGCCAAGACTGACCTCAGACCGTCTGAGTCTGGAGCCTGTGTTCCAGGCTGCTGGTGTTGACGGCAGCCTGTGCGGGGACCAGTCACACTCGCAGAGTGCGTCTGAGGCCCAGCACAGGCTCACCATCTGCAAAAAATTTTGCAAGGAAAGCCAAGGGTACAAAAAACAAATTCGCCAACAGGGACCAAGTGAAGGAGTCAAGCTCAGAGCCGTGTGGAATAGGGAGGCTGGAAGACACGTTAAACCTCCCTGGAGGGCCTCCCTTGTCCTGTCTGTTGTCTTGCCCACCCAGCATGCATCACCCTCCCACCCGGGGCCACAGAGCCTCTCCGGGAGGAGGAGGCCCCTCCTTATTATATTTGGTCTTGGTGGAGTTGTCGGATGCCGTGGCCAGCGCTTCTCTGCCAAGGCATGGACACATGCCCACACGAGGCCAATCAGATGCTCTCCCTGTGTAGGTGGGAGATGGGGTGAGCGGATGAGGACCCAGCCGTGACTAGGGACCTGAGGTGGGTGGGAAGTGAGCCAAGGACGGGGCAGGAAAAGGTGCTTGGGGGAGTGACCTTTGAGGGGGTTTATTTGGTCATTTGACTCCTCTGAGCCTCAGCCTTCTCATCTGTAAAATGAAAAAGTTGGACTTAGGCAATTCCTAATTTCTAGGATTTCTTCCAGTTCCAGTATCTTATTTTATGGCTCATACTTGCATGGAAATCTGTTCTTTCTTCCACCTTTCCTCCTTCCTTCAAAATGGCACATCTCAGTTTTAAAAATAATTTTCAGAGTAATACTTGTTAATTCTAAAAAAGACAAAGCTATAGGCTAGAATAAAAAAGATAACCTGCCACAAGCCCACCAGGAGAGATCACTGCCTGTAACGTGTTAGTGTACTTCTTTCCAGATTCTTTTCCAATACATGAGTATACATTTATAAAAACAAAGTGAAGTTCATATGATATGTAGTTATGATTCTGACCCTTTTTCTTTTTACATTTTAGGTCACAAACACTGTCCTATGTCTTTAATGGTGACACCGTAGTTTCTTTCTCTCTCTTTTTTTAAGATTTTATTTATTTTAAGAGATGGGAGGAAGGGAGAAAGAGAGGGAGAGAAACATCAATGTGTGGTTGCCCCTCACATGCCCCTTACTGGTGACGTGGCCTGCAACCCAGGCATGTGGCCTGATCGGGAACCAAACCAGTGACCCCTTGGTTCACAGGCCGGTACTCAGTCCACTGAGCCACACCAGTCAGGTGTACTAGTAATTTTAAAATAGTTAGTATTTTACCAACCAGAGTCTGTTCAGTTTTTAACAAGTGGCTGAAATACTTTAACCAAAGGATTTTCAAATTATGCTCCTGACTCTAAGGGTTGAGAAAGCAAGCCCCTTTGATGGGGTGTGGGGGATTCGGGACTCCCACCCCACCTTTAATGGAGCGATGTTGTTTCTTCAGTCTCTTTTATTCTTCTCTTTTCAGTCTGTTTATTCTTCTCAGTTAAGATTTTGTTTGAACCAAAAGTTTCATACACAAAAAGTGTTTAACACCACAGTCTTAAGAGCAAGTTGCTCTTAAGGTGGAATTGTCGGCACCGAGGCAGACTCAGGGTCATTTCTTTCACCTTCAAGCAATGCCCCTTCTGCCCCAGACCAGGTACCAGATCAGGATCGGGCAAAACAAACAGACCCCAAGCAGGCCTGGTCCCTGCTGATGGTCCTCGCTTGTGGGCTGATGTCTAGCAACACAGGGCCAGGAGCCCCAGGGCTCCCAGTCTGAAGGAGCGCCTGGCCTTACATCACCTGGGCTTTCGGCATTTGCTATTCTACTCTGGGTTTCCAGCTTCCGTTTTCATCCAAACCGGCAGGGACAGTGCTCGCTCGGTCCGGGCCTGCCTTTCTGGTTTGGCCGTGGACACATTACACAGAGCAGATTCTGGGCCTCAGCTGCGGTGGCGTGTGTCCCCACGCTCTGGGCCAACCTGTCTGTAACTTGAGCTGCCTGTCCACCTGGAGCACAGCCTTGGCCTGGGGGCTCCTGGAAGACACTGACAGGCTGACGAGGAGTTGGGACTGGGGTGGTGACGACAGCCACCAGTTGTGAGCACGCGTGAGCACGCATGCACTCGGGCTCCGGGCACTCTACCTGCTTCTGCCGCCTTAGCCCCCACAACCCTCCCTGCAACGCACTCTGCTGCCATGACCTCCCTGCTCACAGCGTAACCCCCTCCCGCTGTCCCAGTGACCCTCACATCCTGAGTGAGCTCCTCCATAGCACTTGCCGCCCACCAACACACTTTATAACTTAGGCGTTCATTGTGTGTACTGTCGATTTCCGCCCCTGCCCCACTCCAGAGCAGACATAAACTCCATGAGAACGGGGGTCTTTGTTTTTGTTCACTGATGCAGCCCAAGTGCCCAGAACACTGCCTGACACATAGCAGATTTCAGTATTTGTTGAGTGACTGAATGACGGGATGAGGGCATGACTCTAGAGCAGCTCTAGAGCTGTGCAAGGTCCTCTGGGTTAGAGCCAAAGACCTAGACGCTCACTTGTCCTGCCGCCCCCAAACTGCGTGATCGCGGACCAGTTGTTCAGCCTGCCTATGCTCAGTTCCCTCGCCCATAAGATGCAGATGGTAACACTTTGCTAAGATGATGAAATAGGGTCCACCTCCTGCCCCCCTCAAAAAACCCTGAGTAACATCAACCTCTCAGGACAATAGGAGATTTCAGGAAAGCTCTGTAAATTGGTTAAAAAAAAAAAAAAGCAGCTACTGCTAGGACCCTGCTTGGACAGGGCTCATGGAGGGGCACCCAGGCCCTTCTCTTTTCCTTCTGGCAGTAGGACTGGGAGAAGGGGGCCTGGTGACATTTCTGGCCTAACAGTGATGATGACAGCAGTACTGAGACCCTCCCCACTTCCCCCTGCTGTTTATTGCCTGCCCTGACTCGCCCTCTTCTCTGATGCATCTTCTCATACATATGAAACGACATCTGTCCTTTTACCACTTTTTCTACCCGAGCAACCCCCCCCAAAGCTAATCTCTCCAAAAGAAAGGCTGATCGCTGACATTTATGACACTCAGTAACTGTGGCCGGTCCATCAAGGGTAGAGGGCTTTTCAGTATTGCTTGTAAATATCCCTAGGATTGAAATGGCTTTGTCACTAGGAAACAAAATGTCCCTTTATAAAGTCCAAACCCTTCCTTATAGGTGAGAGTTTGGTACTCACATGTGTCTGCAAGGCAGGGCTTTATGAGATTATATTTCAAAGATGTGCTTTTTTTTTTTTTTTTTTTTTTTTAGTGAGATCAAAATGTTCCATTAAATATTTTTCACCTGAGCTTTTAATCACACATGAAAGAAACAGGTCAGCTAGGTCCTGGCCTATGCAAAACTCTCCAAGGACAGCTTCGTGTTTTGATATCCTAGCTGCTTATGATGGAGAGCTTGAACCTGGAGGACAGACTCCCTGTCTTTGCTTCCTCCTCTCCTCCCAGCCACTCTCCAGGCTGCAGCCAGGGTGACCCGTCTGAACTGCAAAACAGGATGTGCCATTGCGCCGCTGTTGCCCTCAGAGTGAGCACCAGACTCCTCACGAAGCTTACGAGGCCCTTCACCCCCTGGTCCGCTGTTCCTCCAACTGTGTCTCTCTCTGTTCCGACTCTGTGCCTGCACCATAACACTTGGGTGCTGCCCACTTTCCACCAAAGTAATCAGCTCGAAGTATCCCCGAAGTCTATGGCAAGGGGATACAAGCTTAATCATGGCGGCCCTGGTACGCACAGGGACCTCTGTGTGCCGCCACAGAGGCTGTGCACTGCATGATCCCCGGGCACGCTGTCCACATAATGGTGTGCAAGGTGCTGTCCTACAAGATACATACGACAGAATAAGAATGCTATGCATATATATAAACCTGATACCTGGTAGACAGTGACAGGTGAGAAATAACGTATTTTAAGAATTTTTATGTTTATTTTTTTAGCTTTTGGATAAACAAGTTTATTTGTAAATTTAGTCAACATACATAATTGACTTAAAAAGTTCAATAGAAGGATAAGTTTTAAAACCACTTGGAAGACCATCTCGGTAAAGTGATTTTCCCAGGACCATATACCAGATGTCACCTAACTGATGAGAAATAACATGTTTTAAGAATTTTTAAAAAGAAGCGATTTCTTAAATGCCTCCCACAGCTTTCTTTTTACCTCCACTCCATACCTATAATCTCTTGACTTAAAATTTAGCTCCTCCAATCCTGATCTGAATAATTAAAATTGTAACAGGTGAAAGAAACCCCTCATAACTTGCGTGTTATACTTTGATTCTGTGACCAGCCCATTGTTCCGGGAGCTTTCTCCTGCTTCTGGCTTTTTTCTCAGCGAGAGACGCCTACGGTCGGGGTTGCCGTCCCGTCATCTGTGCACCCCCGTGTCTACTGGGTGCCCCAGGAAGGCAAACTGACTGCAGTCTTAAGTCTGAAGGCAGCAAGGGCTGCTTCCCGGCAGGAAGGCTAGGTTACGGGGGACAGAAGTGGGAGGAACATTTTTTATTTCTGTACTCCTCTGTGCTTTTTGAATTGATTATCATGTAGATGAGCTACTTGTTCAAACAATTTTTTAATCAGGGTTTTTTGTTTTTAAGTTAATGCCTCTCTTAGAGAGAAGCTTTTTTCAGCGGGATGCTTGGAGCTGCGGGTGGGGGCCTGCCGGGCGGAGGGAAGCAGCACTCCACCGTCCCGGGCAGGAGAGGACTCTGCGATGACTGTCCCATGGCGAAAGGCTCTGGAGAGGACAAATTAGGAAATCAGGGAGTCTTAGCCGGCTGCTGGAGGGAGGGTGACAAAAATAGTTTCTCTCAGTGTCTTCAAAGTCTTATCTGTGCTCCACAAAGGGATGTGGGTGGCTGTGGGTACCCAGTGTGATGTGCGAGTGCTGTGAACCCGAGGGGCCGAGCGGACACCTGGGCAGGGGCCTCTTGTCCTGTAAAATGACAACTGCTGTAGCTGTAGACACCTGAGCTGGTTATGAAATTGTTTGTAAAATGAAACTCCCAGGCCATTCCATGGGACATTCTTACCTTTGGCCATTCCCAGGTGTCACTACCTGAAATTCTGGCCCATCTTTCTGCCATCCCCAGGAAACTGGAGACGGGTGAATGACAACCAATTCTGGGGCATCAGGCGCCTCTGGTCAGCTTGATCCTCAAGGCAGTCAGAAGCCTGGCTCTTGCTTAAACAGGCTCGGGGGCGGGCGGGTCGATGTCTGGGGGCAGGGCTAGGTGGACGTGTGTTTGGGCCGGTGGCTTCAGAAAAGACATTCAGTAGTTGGCCAGGTTTCTGCACCAACAGAGGCCAGTCACTGTCCCATAAAACTGGAGGCTAGTCACTCTGGGCCTCAGTTAACTTGACCTTCATTCTAGAAATAGCTAAGAAATCAGAAAAGTCTGTGCCCTTGTGAAGGAGGAAGGATTGCAGCTCTTTCCTGAGTGCCCTTTTGCACTGCTTACCATGTGGCCATCTTAACTAATCAAAAATGGCTTAATAAAGTGTAAAAACAATTTATCTCCCTGTCTTTATCACGTACCCCCCCAGAGTGGCATGGGTTTACAGCTGGTCCTCTAAGTGAAGGGGTCAGAGGAGAGCTCTCCTCCCACCCCCGCCTGGTCCTCCTCAGCCGTCACGTCCCGCCAGCCCCCGCTGAGGCGTGCCTTCCTGGTCCTTCAAGAAATGGTCCCTGATCCTTCTGGAAGGTTAGAGCTCTGTCGCCTGCACCACTCACAGAGCAAGTGTCATAAATCGCCTGGCTCTGTTGTTACTTCTCAGTCCTGGTCCCAAATAGAGAGCGAAGTCTCTGACCACACTGCTGTGTGACAGCCCCTAACTGTCGGACTGTGCTTGGCCCGCGCAGATGCTTCCCAGACATTTTGGAGAGTTTCATACTGTTTTAGAATTGGCGGGAGGTCTTCTAATCCAAACTCTGACCCGGCGCAAACATCCTGGTAGGCCTGGCAGGTGGTTCGAGCTGTCGGTTAGCTGAGAAATTAGGGAGATCTAGAGGCAGAGGCATTCACTCGTTTTCAGAGTATTTATTTAACAGTAACTACCCACACTTAGAATGTTTAATCGACGAGGGGGTGCGTGGGATAAAAAGTGAAAGTCTCCTTTGCCTCCCCTCAGTGCGCCCCATGAACGACCTGATGCTACACCTCACGGTTCCGGAGGCCAGAGATCCAAAATCAGGGTGTCGGAAGGTTGGTTCCTTCCGAAGCTGGGGGGAAGAGTCTGTTCCATGCCTTTTTCCCACTCTGATGACGGCCAGCAAGCCCGCAGTTCCTTGGCTTGTGGCAGCATAGCTCCGTCTCCACACCACATTCTCCCTGTGAGCGTGTCTCTGTCCAAATGCCCCCTTTTTGTCAGGGCACCAGTCGTATTGGATGGGGACCACCCTAATGACCTCATCTTAATTTGACTACATCTGCAAAGGCGCAATTTCCAAACATGGTCACAGTCTGAAGTGCTCAGGTCCGTAGGGGGTCCTCTGAGGCACACATGAATTTTAGAGGATACATTCAGCCTACGATATTGCCCATACCGCAGATTGCCCATCTAGGCAAAGAGGGTTATAGCCCTGGACCCATGCTATAAAATTTGAGAATGACTTTTTGGACCAAAAAAAAATTTTTTTTAAGTAAAAGCCGTGCTCAGGAATAGTCTTCAGGAATAGTCTTCTAGATAATCCAGGACTAAAAACTCTAGGTGTTCTTTTAAAAATCTACCTTCCCCCCATAGTTTCTCCTGACTACCTGCTAACCTGTTATTTTATGTTTAGGTACAGCCCCTTCCAGTCTGTGTAGCACAGGGCTTGACGTGCCTGACTTTTCCCAAGTGCTACCCTGAGCCAGAACCATCCTTTGGAGAACTTGAACATAGCCAGATGAACAGACATGATTAATGCTCCCTTTATTTTTCTCTTCGTGGCTTACTAGCCACTCTTTTATTTTCATATGATTGGGGTCGCAGAGTAAAGTAATCAATTTCAAGCAGGAAATTAGCCAATTTCAGTTTCCTTTCTAATTCAGAAACGGCTTTCCTTTATTGTTTTGCATGGGATAAGGAGACAGATATTCCAGTTAGCATGCAGGCTTATTACATTAAAGGCCAACTATGATTTTTATTATTATTATTATTATTATTATTAGGTCTTTTGTGTCATCAATAAGATTCAGGTTGAACAAATCACATTCTAGGCCTATAAAACTCAAATTTTTTTTTTTATATCACACTGTTCTGTGGGCCTTTTAAAAATTCCCTTAATAATATATGACAAATTGGCCCTGACTGGTGTGGCTTGATGGGTTGGGCATTGTCCTGCAGGCCAGGGGGTCATCTGTTTTATTCCCAGTCAGGGCACATCCCTGGGTTGCAGGCCAGGTCCCAGGCTGGGGGTGTGCTGGAAGCAGCCAATAAATGTTTCTCTCACACATCGATGTTTCTCTTTCTCCCCCCCTTCCCCTCTCCCTAAAAAATAAATAAAAATTTTAAAAATCTAAAAAATAATAATGTATGACAAATCTAAGAAAAATAACTGATAACCTCATATTAGGCTTTTCAGACTTAAGGGAATTTAAAAACTGGAGAGTGTAGGAGGTATGAAAAATATATTTTATTTCAGCAGCTGTCAAGCACTAACTATAATGATCTGTTCTGTGCTTTATCCGGTATGACGTAGGAAAGCTAAAGAAGAAATGTGACAAATGGCACAACTTTTATCACTTACCAGAGTGACAATATAGACTGAAGAGCTCTGTGTTTAACCAAATTATTTTCAGAAGATTTGGCAAAAAGAGCCACCAGGGTGGTGTGCCCTGACTGGCACCAGCTGGCAGCTTCGCTGGCAGGCTCTCCAGCAGGGCCCTCGGGGTCTAAGTGATTCCCGGGTGAGAATGAATGCAGGTGGGTGGCAGTCCTCACAGCCAGAGCCTCCCTCCTCCTCCTCCTTTTTTAAAAAAAAATCCTTATCCGACGATATGTTTTTATTGATTTTAGAGAAAGAGCAAGGGAGAGAGACAGTGCACACAAGAGAGAAACATTGATGTGAGAGAGAAACGTGGATTGGTTGCCTCCTATAGGCACCCTGACCGGGGATCAAACCTGCGACCTTCTGGTGCACAGGGCAATGCTCCAACCAACTGAGCCACCCAGCCAGGGCCTCCTCCTCCTCCTGACTGCAGGTGTATAAGACTAAGGCTGTCTTTAACATTCCATGTACCGGCTTGACACTTAGACTCTTTGACCCACAATTTCTACTTTTAAGGATTTATCCTACAGACAGACTCAAACAAGTATGCATCAGTACACGTAAGAGGGTGTGCTCTGCAGCACACTTACCATATAAATGATTGGAATCACCCTTTCCTCAAGTTTCTGTTTCAATAAATGACGGTACACGCATATAATGAATCGCAATTTAGTTGTTAAAAGTAGAGGTGTAGAGCTATAGTAATGAAAACAGTAAAATATAGCC